>WBMW01003635.1:287423-298432 GCA_013396635.1 Penelope pileata | reverse complement strand
TTTGTCAGGCACGATTTGCCCTTGGTGAAGCCATGTTGGTTGCCGCCAATCACCTCCTCTCGATTTTCCATGTGCCTTAGTAGAGCCTTCAGGAGGATCTGCTCCATGATCTTGCCAGGCACAGAGGTGAGACTGACCGGCCTGTAGTTTCCAGGATCTTCTTTTTTCCCCTTCTTGAAAATGGGGGTTATGTTCCCCCTTTTCCAGTCAGTGGGAACTTCACCAGACTGCCATGACCTTTCAAATATGATGGCTAGTGGCTTGGCAACCTCATCCGCCAGTTCCTTCAGGACCCGTGGATGAATCTCATCAGGCCCCATGGACTTGTATATCTTCAGGTTCTTCAGGTGGTCTCGAACCTGATCTTCACTTACAGTGGGCGGTTCTTCCTTCTCCCAGTTCTTACCTTCTCTTTCTGCAGTTTGGATGAAATCATGCTTGCTGAAATCACATTTTAAACTCTATTTGCATAGGAAATACTGTTATGCAGGTGGTACCACTGGAAAGAAAGAAAACAAGAACAGTTCATCCCACATGAAAGTCACTGTTAGTTTTGACAGCAAACCAGATGTGAAGCCAGAAAAGAGATGGTGACTGCTGGGTTCTGATGGTTGAAAAGTTCACTACAGAGTTAACGATACTTTCAACCTTGTACCTGCAACTGAGACCAATATTAAAGGGTAGCTGTATATGTAAAAGTTTGTCAGTGTTCTGCAATCCCTGTAACAGATGAACTGTCAGGAGAGTAGGAAGCATTATAAATTAGGCAATGTGTTCTGAAGTGCAAAGCTATTTTAAAAGTAAATACTGAGCTCAAGGACTGGGGCAATTCTGAAGAGAGTTTAGTTATGAAATAAGGGGTCTTTCACATTTGTTTTTCTATTAAGAATTCACGATATATGAACAGAGACTGAAAGGTTGTTCATTTGTGAACTTCTTTGTACAACTTGTAGGAAATGGAGCAATAAACTTTGAATTTCATATTACGGAATAATTTAGGCTCTTAAGGTCATCTGGTTCAAATCCTACTCAAGATAGAGAAAACATCAAAGTAACGTCAATGACGTAGTCAAAGACTTGTCAAGTGTCTCCAGCAATGGAGATTCCACAACTTCTCTGGAAAATCTGTTTCAGTGTGTATCCAACGTAGTCAGGAGGGCTTTAAACTAAAGTTGCTGGGGGAGGGGATCCTCAATCCATCTCACATCGAGGCCAATGACATTAATGGATGCCCTGGGCCCAGAGTAGAATCCCAAGACTGGAAGACAGCACCTGAAGGGAATGACAAGGGAACTCCAGTTGGTAAATCAGCCTCAGTGGGCGCCCAACTTAAATGCCTGCACGCTAATGCATGGAGCATGGGGAACAAAGAAGGGAAAAAAGGAAGATCTGGGAAACTACAGGTCAACCAGTCTCACCTCTGTGCCTGGCAAGATCATAGACCAGATCCTCCTGAAGGCTCTACTAAGGCACGTGGAAAATCAAGATGAGGCGACTGGCGACAACCAACACAGCTTCACTGAGGGCAAATCGTGCCTGACAAACCTGGTGGCCTTTTATGACGGAGTCACAGCATCAGTGGATAAAGTAGAGTAACTGACGTCATCTGCCTGGACTTGTGCAAGGCATTTGACACCGTCCTGCACGACATCCTAGTTGATAAATTGGATAAATATGGATTTGACAGACAAACCACTCACTGGGTAAGGAATTGGCTGCATGGCCGCACACTNTTCTGCCCCTCTACTCTGCTCTCGTGAGACCTCCCCTGGAGTCTTGTGTCCAGTTCTGGGGCCCCCAACACAAGAACGATGTGGAGCTGTTGGATCGGGTCCAGAGGAGGGCCGTGAAGATTATCAGAGGGCTGGAGCACCTCTCCTATGAGGACAGGCTGGGTGAGCTGAGGCTGTTCAGCCTGAAGAAGAGAAGGCTGCAGGGGCACCTGATCACAGTCTTCCAGTACCTGAACGGGCCTACAGGAAAGCTGGGGAGGGACTTTTTACAAGGATAGGCAATGATAGGACAAGGGGTAATGGCTATAAACTGGAAGAGGGTAGATTTAGACTAGATATAAGGCAGAAATTCTTCACTATGAGAGTGGTGAGACACTGGAACAGGTTGTCCAGAGAAGCTGTGGATGCTCCCTCCCTGAAAGTGTTCAAGGCCAGTCTGGATGGGGCTTTGAGCAACCTGGTCTAGTGGGAGGTGTCCTTGCCCATAGCAGGGGGGTTGGAACAAGATGATCTCTAAGGTCCCTTCCAAACGAAACCATTCTGTGATTCTATGATTCTGTGACCATTGTGAAAATTACTCAGCTTCTGGTTGATGTGAATTCCCCGGGAGGAATTCTCCTCAGAAAGGTTAAAATTTTAAATGTGTAGAGGCCCATATCTCTTATTTCCATATCAGATTAAAGATGATGTTGATGGACTTCAGGCTGCCATGATTAAAGTTCTGAAAAGCCTTTCAAAAGCTTCATTTCTTTTCTGGAATATTCAGTTTTTTTTTTGTGGGGGAAAAGCAAGCAGAGAGGAGAGATATTTCTTTTTCTTCTCTGACTTGATAAGGAAAAGATCTAGAAAACAGGAAGTTCTAACTTACGAACAAAATATCTCTGATCTCTGGAAGAGAATATGTCTCACTGAACATATTCATAACTCAAAATATATGTTTTGAAACCTTTAATGAGAAGTATCCTCAGGGAAAAGTTTTCTCTCATTTTACTTGAGAACCACACAGTTTATCATTTGAGTATCCATTTGCCACATTAGAATTCAGACAAATGTCTGCATATTTTAAATGTCTGCCTGACTACTGGGATCATTTGTCAGTGTCCTCACCAAATTGTTAGTCAGATTGACTTGTGTACATTATTTGAGACAGAAAATGAACTGTTTGGGTTGCTATAGTTACAGCCACAGTGAAGATAATTTTGTGCAGCTGCTATCTTTCTTGAGGAGTTGGGGTGGGGAAAGATAATTGAAAAACTAAAAGCTAATTCAACACATCAGGATAGGGTCAGAACTGAAACAAAGCTTTACATGTGCATTTCATTATATAGGTGAAAGACACAATATATCCATAAAAGTAAATAAATATTGATGAATGTTTCTATTAATTTCCTCACCTCTAAATTTATGCTGCAATTTGTACCAGTTAGGTCATAGTGACTGTGCTAGTTCAGCTAACAGTTTTTGTTAATTAGGACAGTCTTACTTAGATCAGCATGATGAGATAGTGGTTTCCTCTCTCAGAATTATTGTTAACATTTTTGGTTTGCAGAAATATAGAATCATATAAGTTAGAGGATAACTCTTGAGATCATCTAGTCTAACACCTCTGGTCAAGTAGCATCACTTAGAGCTGGTTATCCAGGACAGTGTCAAGTCAGTTTTTGGGTATCTCCAAAGACGGAGACTCCATAATTTCTTCAAGCAACATATTCCATTGTTTGACAACACCCACAGTAGAGTTATAGAATCACAGGAGGATTGGAAGGAATCTAAAAGTATCATTGAGTCCAACTCCTGGCTCCACAGCAACACCCAGAAATGAAAACATATTTCTGAGAGCACTGTCCAAATGTTCCATGAACTCCATTGTAAGTGTTTTCTTTAGCTGATATAGAATTTCACAGTTTTCATTTGTGTCTCTTGTCTCTTGTCCTGGTACTGGACACCGCTGAAAAGCGCTTGTCTCCATCTTATTCCCTCCTACCAGGTATTTATATGCAATGGTAAGATCCTTCTGGGCCCCGTCTTCTCCAGGCTAAACATTTACAGCTCTTTCAGTTTCTCCCCATATGACAGTTGTTCCAGTCCCTTATTCATCTTTGTGGCTGTGAGTTGGATTAATTCCAGTAGCTCAGTATCTTTCTCACACTTATGCTAGTACTAGATGCAGCACTGCAGATATAGCTTCACCAGGGTTGAACAGAGGATATTGCAACCTAGTCCTACTTCACTGAGGTTAGTCTTCCTTACACCAGACTTTCATTCTGGCTTTTGGAACTGGGATTTCTGAAGACTTCTGAAGGTTTTACCGGTGAAGACAGGAAAACAAGATATTGAGTACCTTGGTCTTCTCCGTGTCATCTTCCACCAGTTTCCTACAGTGGTCCTCAGTGATCCTTTTGCTGTTCATGTACATATAGAATATTTCTTGTAGTCCTTCACAACCCTTGACAGATTCAAAACCAGGTGGATCTTGGCTTTCCTTGCCTTATCCATGCAAGATAGAATAAAAAATTTATGTACCTCTTGAATCACCTGTCCCTGTTTCCACCTCTTGTAATTCCTTTTTGTGTCAGAGTTCATTTGGAAGTTTCCTGCTCGTCTCTGCAGGCCTCTTGCCTCACTTTCTTGATTTCCTAATTTTGTGGATGGATTTCTCTTAAGCTTTGAGCAAATGATTTTTGAATACCAGCCAGACCTCAGGGAACCCTCTTCTTTTCAGGGTTGTATCCTTTGAATTCCTTCCTTGTCCTAAACTTCACCATCCCATATTCACTGCAGCCATGTTGCCTCTGACTCTCATTTTCCAACCACTTCTTCCTTTTCCCAGATCTATTTGTACATCTTTTCTTGTTGGCTCCTGGATCAGATGACTTCATTTCAGTGAGTAGTGTGAGGTATCACCCCAGGAAGTGTCCCAGATCTATCCACTCAAGACTGAGTGTCTCAACTACTATGAAAAATTATCACATTCGCCAACATCATGTTGTAGGCATGTATGAGTAGACAAGCAGGCATTCTCTTCCTCCTCTAACATAGTCTTCATTTAGTTTTAATTATTCTTCTGAGACTTGAGAAACTGAGTGTGTAAAACCCTTCTGAAGAGATGAGGTCTTGAAACATTTCTTCTGCTTTGTAAGGCTTTCCTGGTGCTCTAACTTATAAACTGTGTACAGTCGAACTACATACATAAAGCTGCCTGTAGCCCCAATGAGGGCTACCTCATGTTACTGGTAGCAGTATCCCAGAATATTGAAATCTCTATGTCTGGGAAGTAGCAAGTTAACAGAATCTTCCATCTCCCACTCTGTCTTTTGTTTTCATGTAGTCCAAAAGAAAGTTACAGCCATATTTTCACACATCCAGCACTCTCTCTTTTCCTAAGCAGTCTTTGGTAAATCTTTGGCACACTACATCGTCAAGATTTTTTTTTTAAATTCTCTTAAGAATTAAATTCACAGTAACAAAAACCTCCCATAGGAGGCAAGATTATGATTAGCAAAATCTAAATCAAAGCCTAGAGCCCCTTTTCCTACCAGTACGAATAATTTAATTCATTTCTTCAGAGAGATTATGGAAGATATCGGATAATATTAGATTAGACGTATTTGTCCTCCACACAGATATAGGTTGAGAATAACATTGGTAAAAACCATTTTCAGCACAAAATCCTGTTGTGTCCTGGGAGCAGCAGGACTCTTCATGACAGAGGTGGCAGGACAGAACCTAACAGCCCAGGATGTTCCTCCACTGCAGCAGGGCAGCTAAGAAGCACTGGCACATCCCCAGCCTTGAGCATTGTGTATCTCCTTAGGGAATAAGACTGAAGCTGGGCTGCGACATGGGGCTGGCTCAGTGGTGCCCATGACTGGGAAAGGCAGCTAGAGACTGTTCTTGCTAGGACAGTGGATAATGGTCCCACGGGTTGAAGTGTAGTTCTGAGACCCCTGGGCAGAGCTGTGGGATCCAGACAGGGAATGCCTTTGGGGCCCTGACAGTAGCGTTTCCTCCCAGCAAAGTGGGTCCTCACACCTTACAGAGGTCTGAGTTCATAGGGAACTTTCAAAGAACTTGCAAAGTTCTTTAAATGTTGTAAATTTCTGGGGAACTACACCAGTGGATGAGCAGCATGAGTAGGAAGCTGCGTACATGGCATGCGGGACCCAGGACTGAGTGAGCAGGCTCAGGCTGGCTATGAGGAACCCAGGAGTCCAGGCTAGCTGGTGGGAAAGCTCACTGGGTTTAAGCAAGTACTGCTATCAGAAGGTCTGCCCATACTTTATTTTCAGAGACTGATCTGAAAGGCTGTTGTAATTACCCGTAAACCAGACCTTTTCCAGACTCTGGATACAAAGTGTCAGAACTGTAGAAAATTTCAAACAGCTTTACTTCGGAAGACTTTTCATGTCTTCCTTTTATTTTCAGCTATGAAAAAAGCCAATATGCTGTCATTTTTTTTTATGACACTGCATTCTTATCATAAATAAGAAGTCACATTAATGTAATAATTTCATTTTCCAGTTCACTGGACCATAATATGTCTTATTGCATTTGAGTATTTCATACAAACGCAGAAAAATATTTAATTTTATATATTTTAATTCTATCAAGAGCTATGGGGACAATGAACACAAGTGAATGGGCCATTTAGACCACTGGTAAGAGGCAAATCCTTCCCTTCCAGTACAGCATTAAAATCTGACCCATGTGAGACCATTTAATTTTTGAAAGGGTTTCTCTCCAGAGGATGCTGTGCAATAACCTACAGAACGCTGTTTGCACCAGTGCTTACACTAGGAGAAACCTGGAAGCAGATGCTCAGTGATGACGTAAGGATAAGAGAGGTCCCTCTCCTGCTGTTCAGGCTGGAGAGCTTTTTCTGCTTTTCCCAAGTTGAGCCAGATCTGGACAGTTAGCAGCAGAAGAGTCACCAGTATCGTGACTACTGCACTTACGCAATTTCTTCCTTGGCTATCTATTTGGCAAAATAATAACAATTCTATTTGTCAGAACCAGACAAAACAAGGATCATAGAATCATAGAATCATAGAATGGTTCAGGTTGGAAGGGACCTTAGAGATCATCTTGTTCCAACCCCCCTGCCATGGGCAAGGACACCTCCCACTAGACCAGGTTGCTCAAAGCCCCATCCAGACTGGCTTTGAATACTTCCAGGGAGGGGGCATCGACGACTTCTCTGGGCAACCTGTTCCAGTGTCTCACCACTCTCACAGGGAAGAATTTCTTCCTTATATCTAGTCTAAATTGACCCTCTTCCAGTTTATAACCATTACCCCTTGTTCTGTCATTATCTACCCTTGTAAAAAGCCCCTCCCCAGCTTTCCTGTATGCCCCCTTCAGGTACTGGAAGGCTGCTATCAGGTCCCCCCACAGCCTTCTCTTCTCCAGGCTGAAGAGTCCCAACTCTCTCAACCTGTACTCGTAAGGGAGGTGCTCCAGCCCCCTGATCATCCTCATGGCCCTGAACACAATTTCTATAAAACCAGTGGGTCAGAAATCACAGCCTCTTACGTGCTAAGAAATGATACATGGATGCTATGGTGCATCACTTCATATGTAGTCCATTTCCTCTCCTGTTCCCTTCTAATGTCCCACCCCTATGTATTTAGCTTTCCCTGAACCTAAATGCTTCTGTTAAATTCTCTGGAAGTAACACTTCACAAACATGTATGAAAAGCAAGTGCTTATTCAACCATTGATATATCCAGTTTAGTTTCTTTAAAATAAAATTATGAAACTGGAAATATTGAGAGAATGTGAATGTTCTTATAATCTTATATTCTGTTGACAGTACAGATAGATATTGGGGGTATAGATTCGAATTTTGCTTTAGTACTCAGATAACAAAGGAAAGAGGAATGTCCATTAGCTGTGAAAATGCTGGTGTCATGAGCATAGCTAAAGTGAAAGAGGTCTGTGCACAAGAAACCAAATGACTTTGTCTCTCTAAGACTCTTACCCAGTATTATCAGAATAGAGTACGAAATGAAAGGACTGCAAAGAAGTGTGGCCCCATCTTCTTCACCTGGGACTTCTCTGATGATCCTAGATGTCCTAGTATAAATAAATATAGATTATGTTCGAATTACACAGTAATATATATACTAATCTGTGGCTGTATGACAACCTGTTCACCTTTTCTTAAGTGTTCCAGATTACTGATATTAAAATGTCAAAAATCTCATTAAAAATGTTGTCTACTATATGCTGTGTGTGTACGCCAATCTGACACAAGTAGAACAGAGACGGACAAAACTTCTGTATTCGTACATGTAAAGTCAAAGAGCAAACATTCTAATTCATTACAGTGAGTATTTCTTCACTGGATTTCAAAAGCGGCAGAATTTCTTCTTGTGGCAGAGTTTGGAATGAGAGACTGAATGAGTAATGATCCAGGACTTTGGATACTGTAGCCATTAGAATTGCTTAAAATCAAAACCAGTATGAAATCAAAGAGGTAGCAGAACCATGGCTCTCCTTCTCCCACAAATCTTTATCCAATTCAAAAGCAATTTCAAAAAAATAAACAATAATAATTTATTTTTAAATGGAATCATCTTATTTATAAACTTTTTTTTTGTAAGTCATCAAGATCAGAGTGAGTGATGAAACTCAAAATTTGTGCTCAGTTACAAGATAAGAAGAAAACGCTGTATATAGATTCCCCAGTCTCATCCTCCCATTTAAGCAACCTCCTCCTTTCTCCCTGCTGCACTTTGTACGCCTACTTTTTTTTCCAAGTGACCTTTTATTCATTTATCTATTTAGTTCTCATTCCTTTTTTTTTTTTTTGCATTATGTTTCTCTACTGTCTGAGAAACAAGACTTTCTGTGAAGTCTAGCCATTGGAAGGGATCATTATTCCTGCCTGAAATCAAGAGATAACAAGCTAGAAAAAAGAGATTAAACTTGGGAATAATTTTTCCCTCTAACTACTAAATAAGTAAAATTTTAAAATATGTATATTCTACTTAGCTTTGAAATGAGCTGATGATTCACATCTGGATTGACACCAACCTTCTTAAGTTAATGACGTCTCTCAACTGATATCTAAGGAGCTGGTCTCTGGCCCATGATTACAAGGACTGATTTCTGGCTCTAGCAGCGGTAAGCCTCAAATTCAAATACCTGCTAAAAGAAGAAGGTGGCTAAGAAAGTGGGAAAGAACATTCTTATTACTTTTGGTCTGTTTCTTTATCCCAAAAGCTAATGTTTAAAAAATTATCAGGTGTTTATCACTGTTGCATTTACTCCAGGGAACTTTTGATACTTGAATAGTTCATCAAGAGCTGGGGACTGTATTAGTTTGGTTAGATGAGGATTGGCATTCATGAGATTTGTTGGTACTTTTGAAAAAATCATGTCCCAGAAGACAAAAGCACCTAAATTTGAACACTGCAAACAGTTTAAGAACTAGGGGATAAACAACAACTTAGGCTCTTAAGCTAGTCAGAGTTAATGAAATTAGGCCTTTTGGCAACAGCCATTTAAAGCTTCCATTTCCTTCTACACAGAAAATCATTTCTGTTCCAATATTTTTTAAATATGTGATGATTTCTTTAGCAATATAATACACAGAGAAATTAATGGCTTTTGTGGTTGATTAAATAACAAAGCACTTAATCATTTATGGCAGGCTGTTCATTTTAATACACTATAAAATAATAAAGAACACAGTTACATTTGAAAAATTTATTCAGAGAAATAATTGATGAAAAAGAGATTTTGATACTGTTCCCACTGATCTCCCTTAATCTTTAGTATTAGTTTAATTCATTTGCTCCTTAATGCAATTAAAGCAATTGCGGATTCTTTCTTAGCGTACTGATGGTCAGACAAATCACATGCATTTGATAGATACCACCATCTTCCCAAATTTCTGTTAGTTGTGAATCTCAGGGTTTGAAAAGGTTAAGTGTTTTGTTTCTATGTTTATTTGTTTGTTAGTTTGGTTAGACATCCTGCTGAAGTAGTCTTGGCTCTATATTACTCATTATTATCAAATGCTGGAAGAAAGTAGAAGTTCTGTGGTTAATTTTTTGAAGAAGACAGCAGATTGACAAAGCTGTAACAATAATGTTATTGGTGATACCTAATGATTTCTAAGAACTCTGCAAAAGTAAGCGCATTTGTTCTCTGCCTATGTAAAGTCATATTGAAGAGTTTAATGGGGTGTGGTGGGCTAACACAGTCAGAAAATATGAAACTTTGTTGACACTGTTAGCAGAATGTTGCATGTCTGTATTTCTTCAAACATACTTTGGGAAACAGGACAAATTCAACAATAACAATCACGGTATTTCATAATCCCTTAATAAAGTATATTTTTCAGTTATTTTACATTTCGAAGAGAAGAGTGTATTAGGTGCTATGCAGGAAAATGAGATGAGTTCCTCAGATCTTTTATGAAAATGGAGGAAAAACACACATCACAGTCTGAATTTAGAATACTGAATAAATAAATAAATAAATAAGAACTTGTTACGACATTGAACATCCTTCCATTGTAACAAGGGACATAACAGTGATTATTTTCATTGTCAGAGGCAAAAATTCTGTTAACTTAAATTCCATCATATCTTGGTACAATACTTCTGATCATTTTTCCACCCCTTCTGTCTCTGGAGGTATTTTATCCTAATTTTTTGATTTATAGTCTACTTTATTTGCAAGGTAACACAGAGTGTCAGAAAAGTCAGTGTATCACATTAGATAAACATATAGATGTATAAACATTTATTTAAATCTTAGTTTTCTTAAGATCACAGAATCACAGAATTGTAGAGCTTGGAAGGGACCTTGAGAGATCATCAAGTCCAGCCCCCCTGCCAAAGCAGGTTCCCTCCAGCAGGTTGCATAGGTAGGCATCCAGATGGGTCTTGAATATCTTCAGAGAAAGAGACTCCACAACTTCCCTGGGCAGCCTGTTCCAGCACTCCGTCACCCGCACTGTGAAGAAGTTCTTCTGCATATTGGTGTGGAACTTCCTATGTTCCAGTTTTTGCCCATTTCTCCTTGTCCTGTCCCCACAGACCACTGAAAAGAGATTGCCAATGTCCATTTGTCTCCCGCAGCTTAGATATTTATAAACATTGATCAGATCCCCTCTCAGCCTTCTTTTCTCCAGGCTGAACAGACCCAGATTACCAAGCCTCTCCTCATAAGGGAGATGCTCCATGCCCTTTATCATCTTTGTGGCCCTCTGCTGGACTCTTTCCAGGAGGTCCCTGTCTTTCTTATACAGGGGAGCCCAGA
>WBMW01003635.1:258875-287299 GCA_013396635.1 Penelope pileata | reverse complement strand
AATGCTCTTTTTAATGCACCCCAGGATACCGTTGGCCCTCTTGGCCACGAGAACACACTGTTGGCTCATGGCCAGCCTGTTGTCCACCAGGACCCCCAGGTCCTTCTCCACAGAGCTCCTCTCCAGCAGGTTGTCCCTCAACCTGTACTGGTGCATGTGGTTATTCCTCCCCAGGTGCAAGACTCTACACTTGCTTTTGTTAAACTTCATATGATTTCTTAATGCCCAACTCTCCAGCCTGTCCAGGTCTTGCTGAATGGCAGCACAGCCTTCTGGCATGTCAGCCACTCCTCCCAGCTTAGTATCATCATCAAACTTGCTGCGGGTGGACACTATCCCTTCATCAAGGTCGTTGATGAAGATATTGAACAAGACCAGACCTAGCACCAACCCCTGGGGAACACCACTAGTTACAGGTCTCCAACTGGACTCTGCACCGCTGATCACTTCTCTCTGAGCTCTGCCAGCCAGCCAGTTCTCAACCCACCTCACCATCCACTCATCTATCCCACACTTACTCAGCTTCATTATCAGGATGTCATGGGAGACAGTGTCAAAAACCTTGCTAAAATCAAGGTAAATAACATCCACGGCTCTCCCCCCATCTACCCAACCAGTGATGTCATCATAGAAGGCTATCAAGTTGGTTGAACACGATTTCCCCTTGGTGAATCCGTGCTGACTACTCCTGATAACCTTCTTCTCTTCCAATTGCTTAGAGATGGCATCCAGAATAAGCTGTTCCATCACCTTTCCAGGGACAGAAGTGAGGCTGACTGGCCTGTGTTCCACGGGGTGGAAAAGGATGAGTTTTATAGAAATGTCTATTTCCAGAAATAGTCAGCATATCTAGGCCTAGATTCAGTAATGATATAGAGACTTGCAGGTCAGTTGATACATTCTCTTTCACACTCCTCTTAGAAAATCATAACATTTTCTGACTGTGGACGTAACTTAAGGACATTAAAAAAAGAAACAAAAGACAGTAATGCCTTCTGTACGGAAAAATCTCATTGCCAGAATGTAATGTTCAAAGAGGAGACAGAGGAGTCCTGAAAAATAGCTTTATCTGAATAAAGGGAGAGTCTACTGGGGCATTTCCCTGTAAGGTCTCTCAAATTGCTGCGGTACGCAGTCCACTTTTTATCCCTAAACCCTGACACTATACTGCTCTCTCCCTTTCCCCATTGGCTAAGATACTTTGGGTTACAGTCTTCTTGGGTCACCTACCACGCTCTCATCTTCCCAGTAGGTACCTCCCCCCCTGCTTTGTTTTCTTTGTTCATACACACACTGGATTCTGGATTCGGAGTTTGTGGTTCTGCCCAATTTGAGCTACCTTTGATTCCTGCTTGGCAAAGTACATCTCTTTATCTTATCAAGCCAGCAAGAGTTTGCAAGAGAAGTTTGTTTAACCAGTTCCTTGTGACTGAAACTCTTTCTTCTCAGCTTTGTCTTGTTTTGCAGGGACCTTCTTAGGTTATTTAGACTCTTCTAAATTTCAGTTTATTTTATTTTGCTTTTTCCTTCACTTCCAAACTGCCTGAGGCCACCAAACCTATTTTTCCAAAGGCAGGTGATGTGAGACTTGAAGACAGGTGTGTGAGAGGCTGTGTGTTTGAATTATATAAGCACACAGGAAAGTAGAACCACTCTTTTGTAATGGCAAGCAACTATTTTAACAAAAAAATGAGTGCTTCTACTAACAAAAATGATCAGACTGCTGTTTGTGGGGGGTTTCCATTGCTGGGGACATGCACAGTATTTTCTGCTGTATGTGTAGTGGACATCTAGCAAAAGGGTTTCCTTGGAAGAAACTCAAGCTCATGAGCATATTGATTCTTTATCCTTTCTGTCTTATTCTGATCAAGTCTTGCTATATGTCCTTAGCTACACAAGTCTGAAGTGAAACTTGAAGAAACATGAAGGCTCAAGCAGGACGTGTAGGAGATATGTTCAAATTATGTGAATAGGTTATGTATCATATCATATCATATCATATCATATCATATCATATCATATCATATCATATCATATTTTTTATCATATTATATGATATTACAACCTTTATGAGCATTTCGCTCCAGTTATCGGTGTGAGGGGATATTCTTTGATATACCTGGAGTGAGATTAAGACACAAATGAGGTCAAATGTTATCTGACCAGTTTAAAACCAATTCTAGTCAGTGAGGGTGATGGGGATGGGAAGGCAGGCAATAGTAAAAACGAAATAAGAGCAAGTGTTACGTACAAAAAGCAGAGATAGTCACCACCATGGATCCTGCACAGTTCTATTGGTCTGGGAATATATTCAGGCCTGTGCGGGAGCGAGGGAGCGAGGGAACGAGAGCACAGAGGGAGCAGCACCAGGCAGGCACCAGGTATCAGGCCATGAGGTCTCAGGCAACAGAGAGGCATCAGAAAGCAACAGGCAGGAGTCCATCAGACAGGAAGCAGGAGGCAACAAGCATTGTTCCCTTTTTAAAGGGGTCTTTTTATTCTCTTCTTCTGCCAATATGGCATTCCTAGGCACCTAGGTAAATGTCACATGCAGCACCTATGGGCATGTAGGGGCATATGCAGGCATACATATCCCCTCTCGGTGGTTGCCTCCTTCAAGGCACCCACTTCGAGAGGCTACTAATCGGCTGTTCATTGGCTGCTTATCTCTCGTTGCCCCTGGTCTGCAAGATTTCAGGCAGGCAAACTTTGAGACAAGAGCTCTCACAGCAAGCTTGGAGACAAACAGTCTCTTACAATGAGGTAACAGAAGACACTGTAAAACACTATGCTGTCAGAAATATGTCAATAATTTGCCAGGACGGTGTCTCTGATGAAAGCAGTTTTATTCTTGATTGCAGTGGCTGGCATCCTGCAAGGAGGAGCGCACCTGTAGAAACAGTTTCACATCTTCTAAGTCCTACGACCTGACACTCCCCTTCCTCCCCTGGTTCCTCATTGGCTGAGTCCTTCAGGTTCACAAAACTGTGGGAAACTAACTAAAAATGGGTACTGGCTAAACACAAGTGTTGCTAGCTAAACGTGAATATTACTAACCCTTAACTTCTCTTCGGTTTTTCTCTTTTCTTTTTCTGTGTCTGTTTCTCAACTTTACTGTTCTGTAATTACGCTGTCATGCCTTCTTCTTAATACTTGCAGTCAGTAGTTTTCCACTGGTTCAATTGACTATTGTCCATTCTCGCAACCATGTTGCTATCTTAGCAGCCACCAAGGCCGAGCCTTCTGAGCACCTGCACTCGCAACCATGTTGCCATCCTAACAATCATCAAGGCGAGCCTGCGCTCACAGCAATGTTGCTGCGCCAGCAGGCGCCAAGGCCTTGGTCTCCTGCAATCAGTTTTAACATACAATAATATACATTGCACTTATTTTGTTAGTTCTAATGCAAAAACAACATTCTATTTCTGCAATGCTATACAGTAGTATGCACAGCTAGTGTCCCTTTTTCAGTTCAGGGAAGGTACAGATATCTGTGGTAGCTATGGACATCTAAAATAGTTTTCTTATCTGTAATTAAATAGTTTTTCCTTAGTTTTTGGCCAACCTCTTTTTTTTTCTTTTTTTTTTTCTTTTTTGATTTGTTGAAATCTTAGATGATGGATAGAAGTCATTATCAATGTCTTTTGCGGCATACGTATATCAAAAACCTAAGTATTCAAAAATCTCCACAGAATGAGGGTCAACAAAGCCAATATTGTAAAAAATACAACTCTTGTTGAGTTTCTCCATGTGAAAGAGTTCTAGAGGAAAGATCTAGTGTAAGTAGCTGTTTCACAAAAATGTCCTGTGAAAACAGTTCACTTCATATAAATATAGAATCATAGAATATCTTGAGTTGGAAAGGACCCACAAATATAATCAAGTCCAACTCACACAAGCACGGAGCAAAACCCCATGTCTGAGAGCATTATCCAAATGCTTTTTGAACTCCGTCAGCTTAGTGTCATGCCCTAGGGAGCTTGTTGCAGTGCCTGACCACCCTCTCAGTGAAGAACCTTTTCCTAATATCCAACCTGAACATCTCATGATGCAGCTGCATGGCATTCTGTTGTGCCCTATCACTGTTACCAGAGAGATTAGAGCCTATCCCTCTGTTGCCCACACAGGGAAGCTGGAAGCCTCCATGAGGCCCCCCCTCAGTCTCCTTTTGTCTAAGCTGAACAAACCAAGGAACCCCAGCCACTCCTCTTGCCCTCTGGACCCTTCACCATCTTCACAACCCTCTTTTGGACACTCTTTAATGGTTTTATGTCCTTCCTATACTGTGGTGTTCAAAACTGCTCACATTATTACAAACTAGGCCACATCAGTGCAGAGCAGAGTGGGGCAATGACTTCCCTCTCCTTGCAAGTCTCAATGCATCCTATGGTATGGTTGGACCTTTTAGCTACCAGGGCACACTGTTGGCTCATATTCAACTTCCTGTCAGTAAGAACTCTTAGATCTTTTCCAGATGTGTATATATCTGTTCATATGTCCAGGGTTGCTCCATCCCAGGTGCAGATTTTTTCACTTATTCTTGAATCACAAACTTCAAGAAGTTGGGGATTGCCCAGCCCTCTAATTTGACAAAATCTCTTAGCAAGGTCTCTCTATCCATGAGGAAATTGACAATTTAGTGTTGTCCATAAACTCAGTGTGTTTTTGAGACCCGCATCTAGAGCATTTCTAGAAACACTGAAGAGAACTGTCCCTAAAATGGAGTCTTGTAGAACTGCGTTATTGGCTAGCCACCAGAATGATGTAGCCATATTTACCATAACCCTTTGAGCCCAACCTGTCAGCCAACTGTTCGCCAGTATTACATACTTGTCTTGCTGTATGCTGGCCATTTTGTTCAGAAGGATACTATGAGAAATAGTACCAAAAGCTCTGCTGAAATAAAAAAAAAAAAAGCAAAAACAAAAACAAAAAAACATCTACTGACTTGTGTTGGTCAGCCAGCTGAGTAACCTTGCCATAAAAGAAAATTAATTTCTCCTTGTGAACCTGTGTTGGTTGTAACTAATGACTGTGCTGTCTTTCATATGTTTTTCAGTAACTCCCAGAATGATATTCTCCACAATTTTATCACGCCCAGTAACAACAAAGAGGTAGAAATACCAAATATAAGATTGCTAAAATATTTTTTCTTGACTTTAAGTACTAGGTCTCCCCTGAAAGTAATGCCTCCAATTTTATTATATTGGCTCATAACATGAGAGGCAGATGTTGGTGGTATGGCAGGAGATGTTGAACCTTCCCACCAATATACTGTTATATTTTGTTACCAAGTGATAAATGGCAACAGAAGGGCAGTCTGAGAAATTGGCGTCTGACATGGAAATGTGGATGCAGCAAAGACGCGTCACTGAATTCCTCCATATGGAAAAAATCACACCCATTAACATTCAATGGTACTTGCTGAACATTTATGGAGACCAAACAGTGTATGTGAGCACAGTGAAGTAGTGGATGATGCATTTCAGCAGTGACAACAGTGACATAGGGTCACTTCCACTTGTGCAGGTTTTTACAAGCATGGCATGGAGGCTCTTGCTCATCTCCTGTGAAAATGCATAGCTAATGGTGGTGGCTATGTTGCAAAATAGTGTTTTGTAGCTGAGAGTTTGCTCTATCAAATAGTGTTATTATGCTCTTTGCATCTGTTGTAGTTTCCATGGAAATAAATAGGAGGCATTACTTTCAGAGTGACCTTCATATGCTGCCGGAAGAAAAGAGACTGGATTTTAAATAATCACAAACACATCAACTTTGATATATATAACTCTGCTGTAAAAATTCTACAAGAAATACTGAAAATCATGCACTACCGACAAAATGTTCCATGAGAAAATAGTTACAGAAGAAACAGGATTGAAGCTATAAGCGGTGGACTGAAATAGTGAGAAAATCACAATTTTATGAATATGGGGAAAAAAAGATTTAAGTGCAGTTCAGTTAATAGTTCAAGAGACACATATTCACAGGAATTGCCAGTGAACTGTAGAATTAACTTCTCGTTTTGTAACAGACATGATCTAAAAAGATATTTTCCATGGGAAAGCTAGGATTAAACAAAGATCTGCAACTACCAAGTGATATCTGATGCAATTTTTTCTGCAATTGCTTTATGAAATATCTAGTTTTAAAATCTAGTTTTGATTAACATTTTTCTTTCAAGATCTTTTGCTCCTGTTGTTGTGAGATGACACATCTAACTTTACAGCAGTTGATACCTCATATTTTATGTAGTTTATTCAACACTTCTTACATGGGCTTTGCTGCAGGAATGGAAAGATCTTACTTGATATTTAGGAATTTATTGAACTTGTTACTAGTTTATTAGTCTGGAGTATCAATCATTGCAATAGGTAGAATGACAGTGCAAAAAGAAACCGACTAAGTTTGAAGCATGAAATGGCAAATTGTTATTAGTTCATATGACAGAAAGCTGCAAATGCAAAGAAAATTAGTGCATTCTCCTGTTACAAGATCTTACAATTTCCTGTGATGTTGGAGAATCAAGTAATAATGAGAAACAGAATAGAATAGTTTAATTATATAATCAGTGGAATGTTCTAGGTTAGCTGAAAAAAAATATGGCCCATATTTCAGAGTCTTTAACATTCCGGTGAGAGGAGTTTTCTAGTTTCTTTATGAGAACAAAATGGCTATGACAGAATACATACATGCTTCAAAAATGCCTTCAGGGGAGACTGTGACTGTGGTCAGTTCAATAGACCGAAGATTTGAGATCTGACTTGTCAGAAGACATTGCAGCTTTCTATGAGGATATATTTCAACCAAACGAAGCCAAGGTAATTTTTTTCAAGGACAGAAAACTTTAAAATATGTCTCTAACACTTCATCCAGGTAGGCAGATCTACAAGAACCTACAAGAATTCTACAGGAATCTGTAAGAAGAAGGAAAAGTATTATCTGTGGATAATTTCCAGAATTTCACACCTTGCATTCCTTTATTTTATTTTATTTTATTTTATTTTATTTTATTTTATTTTATTGTATACATGCTTTTTTGACTTATGTCTTTGAAAGTGATATAATGTACAACCAACAGAGAAGAAAACTCTCCTCCCAAACTAGCCACATATGCAGTGCCTCAAGCATACCTTTTCAGACAGTAGATTTCCTTGCCTTCTGTTTCTAATATTAAATCTACTCTCCCATCTTGTGTAGTCAAGCCTCATTGTCCCTGCTGTCAAGTGGACCCTCCGTCAAGCAGCATCCCCGCCTCTAACAAATGGGAATTAAATATGGGATAAAAATAGTCCACAGAATCATTCAGGCTGGAAATTGTATCCTTTTCTTAAACTAAGCTCTCTTTTTGTTCCTAACTTCACTTCCCTGGAATTTTCACTGAATGAATAGAGCTGAGATTCTTTCCAGGGAAAATAAATAAATAAATAAATATTCTTTCCTTGGTTTCTGTCACTCTCATTCTCACTTGTTATGATACATTTTTTAATGAGTAAATGCTTATTTTGGAAATCAGTACAATGATCTACTTGGTCTTCAAAGTAAATAGTGTAGATATTTGATTTGATTTTGCAGGGGTGGCCATTTATTTATTTGTTTATATTCAACTCTGTCATCAGTCCTGTTCCTGAACTACTAAAATGCTATTACCTTCAGTGAAAGCAGAAGTAACTGCACCTTTGTCCACTACAGATGTCAGAAAGAAATAGCATTCAAAGGCATTTTGACCTGCTTCTACCTGTGTCATCTTTCAATCACAGACCCTAAAAAATATTCTTCTTTTCATATCTGTGAAATATCACAGCCTACACTTTCGGATTTGAAATAAACAGACTGCAATCACTCAGGAAACCATGCTTCCTGTAAGATACTATCAGTACTTGAATAGATAACTGATGAAGATTTTCAGAAGATGATCACAAACTCTGTCTCCCATTTAGATCATGTTTTCTAGAAGTAAGAAAGCAAATAAAACTGAAAACAAAAAATGTTAGCTCCTCCTCAGCCTGTCCTGAGGATTATCTGTTATATTTAATCACTGATGAACATTACGTCTGAAGGACAAGTTTTACACCTGATGCAATTAAGATACACATTGTTGTGGTTTGACTGGGCAGGTAGGTAAGGACCACACAGTGTTCGCTCACTCCACCCCTACCAGTGGGATGGGGGAGAGAATTAGAAGAAAATAAAATAGAATTTGTAGACTGAAATAAAAACTATTTACTAACAGAAAAAGGATGAAAAATAAACATCACTATTGATAATTTTACATATATATATATATATATTCAGAAACAAGTGACACTCAAAGCAATTACTGACCACTCGCTGACTGATGCTCAGTGTGAGAAATGCTCAATGGTCAATGACTTAGAATCAGGCAGAGTATTCAGTGAATCATCCTTTATTGATGCTTTGGAAAGCAGGTGACCTAGCAGGTAGGCACACCAAGCAAAAATGTACAGCAACCTATATTTTCTATATCCAGTTGCAACACCCCCTCTCCTGGTTCCTCACTGGTTGAGTAATTCAGGGGTACACAGAGCCAGTAAGTACTGGCACCCCTCCTGGTACCCTTCAGAAATGCCAATACCCAATCCTTGTTTTTAGGGATTAGCCAAAACTATACTGTTTTGATGAGAGATATACTGTATTTAGACATGCCACAGATACCTTCTTGGTTACAATATTCCGTTTTTGAACAATCCTGTCTCGCAGTGTCTCAAGCAGGGAACAGCACATCCCTGGATAAACAACATCTTCTCCTACCCCCTGCTAACTCTCCTCAGTTTTATAGTTTTTTTCACATTATGTCATATGGTACAGGATATGGCCATTTAGATCAGCTGTCCTGATTCTGTCCCTTCTCAGCTTCTTGTGCCCCTCCAGACACATTGCTGACAGGACAATACAAGAAGTTGAGAAACTGGCACATCTTTTGCTCTGCGCAGTGCTGCTCAGCGATAACTAAAACATAATGTGCTATCAATATTGTTTTTCTCCTAAAACCAAAACATAACATTGTATCAGATATTATGAGAAAAATCAACTTCTGCCCCAGCTGAAACTAAGTCATATATATAGACTAATGGTCCTCCCTTGTTCATTCAGGTAACTGTGCACTTGGTCACACTTACCTTAAACTAGTAGCAGTTCAGTGTAAATTTTATGAAGCATCTCACACTTTAACAATGATTTTGTGGCTGTGGCTCTCTGGCTTAAGCCAAGAACCCACTTTGAAGGGATCGATTTTAAAAAAGCTTGTACCTTCAAAAGTTTTGAAATAAGTGCTTGAAGTTAGCTATGAAACAAACAAACAAACAAACAAAAAGAAAAACAAAAAACAACCATGAGCTGAAAAATCCTCTGAAAAGTTGAAATATATCAGTCTGCATTTACAGACTATTCCAGAGCTTCAGGAAAGAAAGTCAAGATCAGGTGTGCTAGGAATAATTCCCCATTTCAATGCTACCTTTGCATTATCTTCAAGAACAGACATGTGAGACAAGCATGTCTGGCCTAGTGTGCTTTTGGAAGAGTAAAAAGTCCTAATGGAGCAACAGTTCAGGGCAGATACCATTGCTAGCTTCTGAAATTCCTGGATTATGCTACTTCTAGTTGCTACACGTGTGGATATGGGATCAGAGCTTACCCATATTTTACACCCATACAAAAGGGCTTATTTCATAAATGAACAAGCCAAAGATTTAGCTTATTTGAATATCTGAATGAGATCCAAGACAGATTTAATTGAATATTCATTTTCCACAGTTTAGCCAACTGAGTTTCTAAAATAAATTGATCCCATGAGTAACAGTATATGTATAACAAATACAAAATTACCTTCAACAGTGTCCTGCACAAAGTAGAAACAGAATGACAGAAGACCAATTTGCACCCTAATGCACTGTAGTTTTACAATGCACTACCTGGGTTGTGGAAGTGCCACATGATACATAATTTCTATGAACTGTCATCATGTTCGTCTACTGGTGCACCAAGGTACTGTCAGTCCTATACAGGTCGTCCTCTAGCCATATAGCCTCTAGCTGCTTTCTTCAAAGCCACACTTTCACTTTCTCAGAAAGTTAAAGAAAAGAAATTCTAGGCTGTAGAATTTAAAAAGAGATTTTCGTTAACTGTGATGTAATAACCACATGGACTCTAAGGTGGGTTCAAAGATTTCTTCTACATGTTCTCCTTCATGTTCTCTTTATGGAAAAGCTAGCTGCGCCTTTATAGGCCTTTCTGGCTGATGCAACAACATGCAGAACCAATAACTCTACAAACAGTATTTTTCTACTCACAGATCATTGACTAACAATTTATCTGAGAACAACAAAACTTTAGCAGCTCCTTCAATATCTTCCTTATCTTGAAGGGCAGAGACATCCTTGTCTTGAGGATCACAGGACAAACATAGTTGTTATCTTACACAAACAACAGTCCAGACCCAGAATTCTTGTCCCACATTCTTTATGCTCCTTTACAGCTCCCAGGGCTTCCTCCTGTTAAGTACAATGGTATCTTGATCCTGAGGCTGATCTTCATTCATGAAGTTTACCCCTTGTTGTAATCCCACAATTTACTTAGCATTGACACAGTTCTGAATTTCTATCCCCCTATAGTAGCCCTCACTGTGGAGGAGTGTGTCAATACAAGACATAATACCTTTTGCAAGGGAATGCATGAAAATGCATTTCTGACATGTTCTGCTCTGATCGTCTTCCGTTGTCTTAAGTTAGCTAGACTTCTCATATGAGTGTAACCCAATGGGTCTAAATAAAGACCTGAGTCTTCCACCTCATAGGATAAAGAAGAAAAATGTATTTTATGGTACCCCTCTTCTTCATACCAAATCAGTGTTACCTTTCTGTACTCGCTACAAAATCTACACAGGGCAGAAGATGCTTGACATTTCAGAAAAGTGGCAAGAAAATTTCCTTCCAAATATTCCTCACTTAAGAGTGTGGTGGGTTGACTTTGGCCAGCTGTCAGACACCAATCTAGCTGCTCTCTCATTCTTTCTCCTCAAACACAGTAGAGTGAGAAAGCAAGATGAAAATGTTCATGGGTCCCCCAGTATAATAGATGCATAGACTAGATGGAGTCCAGTGGAGGGTCTCCAGGATTACCAAGGAACCAGAGCATTTCTGCTATGAGTAGGTGCTGAGAAAATATCAGAAAATATCTGCCTGCTCCTGTATGGACCCCTTCACTGCCTACAGGGTAGATATGTACCCCAACATGATTCTATGTGCTTCAGGGAAAACTGCTCTGATGCCTGGAGCACCTACTCCCCTCCATTTTCTCTGTCTTTCCTGTTCACCAGGTTGTTTCTCAGTTTGTTTTCCTCACTCCTTACTCTGCCATGTGGCAGTTTACTTTTTCTTAAAAACATTTTCAGAGAGGTGCCGCACATGAAGTCGGAGGGCTCCATCCTGTCTTGTGGTGGGTCTATTGTGTAGCTGACTGGAACCGGTTGAGATTGGTACTGTCTGGTACCAGACAGCCCCTGTTTTTTTTTCTCATACAGGCCCCTTTTAGCTCCACTCTCTTCCATCAACACCTGGATTCTCAGGCTTTGGGAACCTTACTGCAGAAACCGTTAGCAAGTACGCTTTCTACTACAGGTGAGCTAAAATAGTTGTTGAAAAAATTGAATAAACCTGGCATATTCAAGCTGGCATGATATCGCTATGTCTTAACTGTTGTGTTTTAACCCAGCAAGCAGCTAAACACAGATCTTTGCTCACTCTTCCTCCTCCCAGTGGGATGAGGGAGAGAATTGGAAAAAAGAAAGAGAAGTAGAACTTGTAGGTTGAAGTAAGGCCTATTTACTAAGACAGAAAAGGAAGAGAGAAATAACAGCAATAATTATATGTATGTGTGTATATATATACATATACACAAAACAAGTGATGCACAAAGAAATTGTTTACCACCCACCAACTGATGCCCAGCCACTCCCAGAACACTCGCCACACACCCCTTATCTGCAACTCCACACTTTTTTATAGTTTTTTCACATGATGTCATATGATATGGAATATCCCTTTGGCCAGTTTAGGTCAGCTGTCCTGATTCTGTCCCATCCCAGCTCCTTGTGCTCCTCAGCCCCCTTGCTGGCAGGGCAGTACCAGAAGCTGAGAAACTGAAATTTTCTTGGCTTTGTACAGCGCTCAGCAACAGCAAAAACATCGGTGTGTTATTGACACTGTGTTCTCCTCAAACCAAAACATAATACCATACCATACACTATGAAGAAAACCAGCTCTGTCCCAGTTGAAACTAAGACACAAATATAGATAACTTAGTAACTTGTACCTTGTTAGGCTTTGTAAGCTTTGTTTAGACTATATCTTAGATCAGTTATGCACATATAATCATTTGTACATAAACCATTGACCAAGTCCGAGACTAGGAATGGATTCAGCTGCACTTTGGCTCCTTACCTCTTTAGTTCAAGGAGTTTAGAAAACAAAGGGGCCCACTCTGAGTCTCATAACTCAACAAAAGGGTCTTCTCAACATGCAGATATAAACTGTTGACCAAGCTGAGGACTAAGTTTGGATCCAGCTGTCACCTAGACTCTTCTAGGAAGGAGTTTAGAAAGTGAGCATTTCTGCTCTGATCCTTGTGACTTAACAGGATGTTCTCCCAGAAGAGCGTGTTTAACCCTATCCTCTATGCGGTAAATAATCGAGTGTACTTTGCCATTTCATTTTTGTTAAGTTGCTGTCTTATTTATGATTAAGCTATATTGAATCATTATTTTATATCAATAAATGTATTGCTGCTTCTCTTTTATGTATTAAGTTTATAATTTCATCTGTAGCAGGAATTTGGGAATTGTAGGATCTTGTAGAAGTGTTGTCACTTTTCTGTCCTGCTTGTGTGACTATGGTCTTCTGGATACTCGCAGTGTGGAATGTAAGAGACAATACTACAGTACAAACCACTTGTAAAAAAAACAAATAGAAATCATAGGGTCATTAGATCTACTCGTTTACTGAAGTGGATCCATTTCCAAAGGAGTATCAGTATAGTCTAAGGAGAAGACACTTGGAAAGAAACTAATTTTGATGACATATCTTCTCCTACTGTTTTTTCAGTTAGCTGTCTTGTATTACACATTCTTTGTTTTGACCTGCTGTGTCCAATATAAGCAGATAGAATTGCATTTCAGCATATCTTGAGAACTCTTAGCTCATAGTGCCAAGAGACTGCACATAAATGATCTTTTCTGGGGGAATAAATTTTGAATATTGGTATCTTACCTAACATTCCTCCTTATACCATCCCTCACAACATCCTTCTGGATACATTGTTTGACTGTGAGATGAACAGGTTCACACTATGCTGGGTGAGGAACAGTCTGAATGGTAGCGCTCAAAGTGTTATAATAAATGGTTATCAGCCACTGGTGGTATTCTGTTGGGCTCAATTCAAAGGCTAGTCCTGTTCAACACTTTTATCAATGATCTGGATGGTGGAGTTGAATGCGTTTGCAGCAAATTTACTGATAATACTTACTGGGAGATGTTGTTGACTCCCTGGAGGAGTGAGGCCTTACAGAGGGATCTAGATACTATGGAGAACTGGATCATCCTCAATAGTGTTGAGTTCAAAAAAGGAAAATGTTGGGCTCTGTGTCTGAGTTGAAGTAGTGCTGAACACAGGTACCGAATGGGAGACAAGTGTCTGGAGTGCAGCCCTGATCTGAAGGTGTTGGTTGACAGCATAGAATCATAGAATCATCAAGGTTGAAAAAGACCTCCAAGATCATCTAGCCCAATCATCCACCTACCACCAAGATTACCCTTTAAAACACTAAACTATGTACCTTAGTACCTTACCCAGTTGTTTCTTGAATACCTCCAGGGACAGTGACTCCACCACCTTCCTGGGCAGGCTGTTCCAGTGCCTGACCACTCTTTTGGAGAAGAAATTTTTCCTAATATCCAACCTGAACCTCCCCTGATGCAACTTGAGGCCATTCCCTCTAGTCCTATCACCAGTTACTCATGAGAAGAGGTCTATCCCCACCTCACCACAACCTCTTTTCACATAGTTGTAGAGTGCAATAAGGTCTCTTCCGAGCCTCCTCTTCTCCAGACTAAACAATCCCAGTTCCCTCAGCCAATCCTCATAAGTCTTGTCCTCCAAATCCCTCACCAGCTTCACTACCCATCTCTGAACACAGTCCAGGGCCTCAAAGTTTTTCTTGTAGTGAGGGGCCCCAAACTGAACACAGTACTCAAGATATAGCTTCACCAGAGCTGAGTACAGAGGAATAATCACCTCTCTGGTCCTGCTGGCTACGCTATTTCTGATGCAGGCCAGGATGCTGTTGGCCTTCTTGGCCACCTGGGCACACTGCTGGCTCATGTTCAGCTGAGCGTCAGCCAGCACCCCCAGGTCCTTTTCCTCGACACAGTCTTCCAGCCACTCTGCCCTAAGCCTGTAGGGTTGCATGACATTGTTGTGACCACAGTGCAGGACCCGGCACTTGGTCTTGTTGAACCTCATCCCGTTAGCCTCAGCCCGTCAATCCAGGCTATACAGATCTCTCTGTAGGGCCTTCCTACCCTCAAGCAGATCAATACTTCCTCCCAACTTGGTATCACCTGCAAACTTACTTGAGGGTGCACTCAACTTCTTCATCCAGATCATCAATAAAGATATTAAACAGGATGGGCCCCAATACCAACTCCTGGAGAACACCACTCATGACCGGTCACCAGCTGGATTTAACTCCATTCACCAGCATTTTTCTGGGCCTGTCCCTTCAGCCAGTATTTTACCCAGGAAAGTGTGTACCTGTCCACGCCATGGGCTGGCAGCTTCCCCAGGAGAATACTGTGGGAGAGTGTCAAAGGCTTTGCTAAAGTCCAGGCAGATTACATCAACAGTCTTTCCCTCGTCCATCAGGCTGGTCACATGGTCATAGAAGGAGATGAGGTTGGTCAAGCAGGACCTGCCTTTCATGAACCCATGCTGGCTGAGCCCGATCTCCCAGTTGTCCTGCACATGCCATGTGATCTCACTCAAGATGATCTATTCCGTAGCCTTCCATGACAAGGAGGATTGGCTGGCAGGCCTGTAGTTACCTGGATCCTCCTTCTGACCTTTCTTGTAGATGGGAGTCACAACAGCAAGCCTCCAATAATCTGGAGCCTCTCTGGCTGA
The DNA here is from genome assembly GCA_013396635.1 of Penelope pileata. Taxonomy (NCBI): domain Eukaryota; kingdom Metazoa; phylum Chordata; class Aves; order Galliformes; family Cracidae; genus Penelope; species Penelope pileata. The sequence continues at coordinate 272,104 of WBMW01003635.1, read as the reverse complement.
CTGAGACGGCAGATAGATGGTGGAAAGTGTCAGGGCAGCCAGCTCCCTTTGCCAGCTCTCTCAGCACCATTGAGTGGATCCCATTCAGCCCCAAAGACATATGACAATTCAAATGGAGCAGCAGGTCTCCAACTGTCTCCACCCAAATCATGGGGATTTTCTCTATTCCTCATCCCATGCTTCCAGGTCCAGAGGTAGAGGACAAGTGGTCTGACTATTAAAGACAGACATAAAGAAGGCATTGAGAACCTCAGCCTTTTCCTTATCCTCAGTGACCACATTTCCTGCTGCATCCAGCCAAAGATGGAGGTTCTCCTTAGCTCTCCTCTTACTTTTAACATATTTGTAAAAAAATTATTTTACTCTCTTTTACTGCACTGGCCAAGCTGAGTTCAAGCTTGGCTTTTGCATTCCTAATTTCTTCCCTGCATATCCTAGCAAATTCTTAGTAATCTCCCTGAGTTTCTCATCTGTTCTTCCACCAGAGATAGACTCTTTTTTTCTCCTGGAGTCTCAGCAGAAGTTCCCTGGTCATCCACGCTGGCCTTCTTTCCCTCTGGCTCATCTTTCCACACACTGGAACAGCCTGCTCCTGTACCTTTAAGACTTCCTTCTTGAGGAGCGTCTAGCCTTCCTGGATCCCTTTACCCTTCAGGATGGACTCCGAAGTGACTGTCCCTACCAGTGCCCTGAACAGTTCAAAGTCTGCCCTCCAGAAGTCCAAGGTAGCAGTTTTGCTGACCTCCCTCCTGACTTCACCAAGAATAGAGAACTCTACTATTTCATGGCTGCTCTGCCCAAGATAATGTCCGACCTCCACAACTCCCACTAGTCCCACCATACAGCAGTCTCAACATGATCAAATAATATAGCATGGCAGCCAAGAAGAAAAACAGCTTTTTGTGCATTAAAAACAGAGTAGCTAAACAGTCAAAAGAGATGATTCTTTGACTATATCTAGAGTTGTTGCAGCCTCAGCTTGAATATTGTGTGTAATTCTGGGCTCCACAATATTAAAAGGATGTTAAGATACTTGAATGCATATAGATTAGGGCAATAAAAATGGCAAAAGGATTGGAGGGCATGTCCTTTGAGGAGAGGCTGAGCACACTTGGATTCTCATCCTGAGGAGGGGAAATGGAGAGGGCCGTTCTGGTCACTATCCCTGGTAAACAATGACAGGACATGTGGGAATTACAGAATCACAGAATTGTAGGGGTTGGAATGGACCTCAAGAAATCATCGAGTCCAACCCCCCTGCCAAAGCAGGTTCCCTAGAGCAGGTCACACAGGTAGGTGTTCAGATGGGTCTTGAATATCTCCAGGGAAGGAGAGTCCATAACCTTCCGGGGCAGTCTATTCCAGTGCTCCATCACCTGCACAGTGAAGAAGTTCTTATGCATATTGGTGTGGAACTTTCTGCTACAAAGCCACTGAAGGAGTGGTTCAGATTGGACTTTAGGAAATATTTATTTACTGTGAGTGTGGTCAAACATTGGAACATGATTCCTAGAGAGGTGGTTGATGCCATATGCTTGTCAACATTCAAGAAGCTTTTGGACAACGCCTTCAATAATTTTCTGTAACTTTTTTTGAGCCCTGAAGTGGTCAGGCTACATGATTTTTAAAGGTTCTTTCCATCTGAATTCTATTCTATTCTATTCTATTCTATTCTATTCTATTCTATTCTATTCTATTCTATTCTATTCTATTCTATTCTATTCTATTCTATTCTAATAGAAACAGTCTATTTGTATTTTCTTTTATTGCTTCTCCTGAAACCATAGGAAAGAAAGAGATAAACACAAAGATTGAAAAGAAGCATCACCAACATATACGTTTGGTGCACTAAATTAAGATCACACTAGGAATGCAACACCTATAAAATCTGCAAAAACACTAGATTCGTGTTTCTCTGGGATCTTGTTTGTCAGAAGCAGTCAACAGTGAAAGAAACAATGCACAAGCTTTAATTAGACAGTGTAAGACTTCAGATTGCATTAGTTTGATTTTAGCTTCTGGACACAACTTCAACTCAGGCAAATACAAAAACCTCTGGTTCTTCAAACAAGACAAAAACCACAACTGTAAGGAAATTTCATTCAATTTGCTTTTCATCTGAGCAGGCACAAAGTAGGACAATGACCAAAGAGCCACTGAAAGAAACTGCATATAAAATACCAATTTTTCTTGAAACTGAATAGTTTATGAAAACATAAAAACGAAAAATGGAATGAGAGTTGAAGCTTGCCCCACTTTCTCACATTCATGGATGAGACAGGAGATATTTCCTTCACATTCAAAAATCTCCCTTCAGTTGGAAAATAATTTTAATAACATATTATGGCAAGAAAAATTGAAAATTCTGGACAGATGATGAGTTGTAGATTAGTTGGCTCATTTCAGTTCTACTTGTAAAAAAATTTTGAAACATTTGTGCAAGAAATGTCTGCTTGAACACTAATGCTGGATTAATTCTCACAGGTGAGAGTAAGACCACTGTTCAATATAATTTAATATACATGGTTCAACTAACTTCATACTTGAACCATTCAGGCTCACTTTACACTTGAACAATCAAGGAAAATTTGTCTTCTGAAAAAGGGAATTTGGTCAAGTGCTAGACAAGATATGGGATTTCCTTTGGTAAACATAGTATCTCTTGAGATGAAGAGGAAAAGACAAAATAATTATCAGTCTAAAAATGTTACCACTGAAATGCCCTGTTTAAATACACAAAGTATACAAGGAGGAAAATATAGATGACATACATTTTCTGAAGAGGAAAAAAAAAAAGAAACCTCCTAATGCACATGCTAAGAACTACTGTATTATGTTCATATAAATACTTGAAGTATGTATTTATGTACTTATATATGTATGCATATTTAAAAGATACTAGTCAAAGGTCATTTCATAAGGATTAAATCAGTGTTAAATGAAAGATCCCTCCTTTTGTTTCTTTACCTTTTACACTGAAAAGCTGAAACGAAATGAAGTGAGATAAAAAAAAACTGTCTTCTGAAATGCTCATTTGTGTCCCAAGTTATGTTCCAAGGATCATAGAATTGATAAGGTTGGAAGGGTGCTTTTAGCAGTTCATCCAGTTCAATACCCCTCTTCAAGCAGGGTCAGCTACAGCAGGTTGTCCAGGACCATGTCCAGACAGCTTTTGAAGATCTATAATAAAGAAGATTCCACAAGCTCTTTGGGCAACCTGTTCTAGTATTCAGTCAATCTCATGGTAAAGACGTGTTTATGTTCAGATGGATATTCCTGTATTTCAGTTTGTGCCTCTTACGTCTGGTCCTGACACTGGATACCACTGAAAAGATTCTACTTCCATCCTCATTACACTCTCTCTTTGGGTATACATTGACAAGATTCCCCCTGAGCCTCCTCTTCTGTAGGCTGAACAGTTTCAGCTCTCTCAGCCTGTTCTCAGTTGACAGATGTCTGGATAATAACTTCATCACAATGCAATTCCTACTCACATCAAGACCCTAAATAGCCCTTGGGAGGAGCAAAGATGAATAGCTGGGTGCCCTCACACCTGCTTTAATTATCTGTCATGAATTTTATCCTTAGAATTTCCCGTAGTTTAAAACTGAAGCATATCTACACAAATGGGTAAAAAGACAAATCAGTTTCTTCAGTACCATCCTGAAATGACAGCAACTTTTGTATAAGGACTGCGTAAGGTCTCAGAGGAAGGCAGAAAGCTTACCAACAGCCTGATTCTCTAACTGCTCTAAGTCTACTAGACTTTTCTCAAATCTGTCAGATAACATGAGGTAGAAGATTTTCTTCTCTTTTTACACTTATGTAGACAATTCAGTATACTGCAAAGAAAGGGCCTTCTAGTTAGGGGTCCATGACTTGGTCAAAAAGAAAGATAGAAAAAAAATGACAGCTGCCCCAGAACTCTCAGGAACCTACCAGTTTGCCAATGGGGGTGTGTATTCTTTGCCATAGTTTGTACCTCATCTCTCACTCCAAAATGAATCTGTGAAGCTGACTCTTTAAAATTAGTTCTGAACATATTCCTACACACATTGCTGGATCCAGCTGGACAGTAGAGCAGTGTGAGAAATCTATGTGAGCTCTGGTTTGAGTTAGAGTTACTCTCTTTGTTCACTGGAAGCATCAGCATGTAGAAGTCTGTACTCCTAGTGACAGATGTGTACAAGATCAGTTGACATTTGAGTTCTGGGAAAAGCTTAAATGTTCAGTGGGCAAATCATTATATGCATATTTAGGCCAATATTGCACAGTTTGCAGGCAGAATATGGAAATAGTAATTCAGTATTTCACAGAAGCTGTTAGAGAGAGGAGCTGTTATGACCAGTGAGAAAGAAATGGTACTAAAGAGGTCGAGAAGCGTCCCTTCAGAATTCTGTAATGAGAGGTTTTCCAGCACATGGAGGATAGATACTGCACATAGTTCTGTTAAGTCAGATTTTTTATTGCCTTGAGTGAAACCTTCCTGACTAAAAGGAATTTTCAGTGATTCAACAGCTACTGCAGGCCACGTGCAGTATAAGAAATGCTCAGCTTCTATTTCATGGGAAATGTTGACAACACCCAAGCTTCTTTTTCCATCTTTTGCCATTTTGAACTTGGAGAAAGTTACATGCCTCTTGGAAGAAGTTATATACTTTCATGTTTATGCAGGTCCAGGGACAAAACTCTTCAGTTTTTGAAACCACTTTATGTTAAGTAGTGCCATAAAGTCAATAGGTTTTCTAGTGAAAAGTTTGCTTCTAAGTTTGCTTTTCTCTCAGATAATAAAATACACTATTCAAATAGGGCCAAGCTAAAACAATGTCACAATTGCAAGTAACTTTTTTTTTCTCCAATTTGTTTGATGTGATCATGCTAATACTGTCTTTCATTACTTATGTTCTACCTTAGTAAGATAATAAAATGAAGGAGGAAAGGAAGAAGAAAGTTTTCTTTGCAGTTTGTGCCTACATTAAATTGGAATTACTTTTTGTTTTGTAGGGATTTGTTTGAACATGTTACCTTCTGATCCTGAATTTATATTCTGTGATTATTCAGCACTCCATGAAACAATATTTTTGCGCTATTTTATGAAGAAAGATGTAAGTGTGTGCTTATAGGCAAGTAAATTCCTTATCTGTCAAAATAGACACCTAGCATTGATATTAATCTCCTCCTTACATATCATAGAAACATATAATCATAAAATCATAGAATAATAGAATCAAAGAACAGTCTGGATTGGAAGGGACCCCAAGAGTTATCAAGTTCCAGCCCCCCTACAACAGGGAAGGCCATGAACCTCTGAATCTAGTCCTAGATCAGGCTGCCCAGGGCCCCATACAATCTAGACTTGAACACTTCCAGGGATGGGGCATCTACAGCCTTTCTGGGCAGCCTGTTCCAGCACCTCACCAATCTCTCAGTAAAGAACTTCCCCCTGATGTCTAATCTAAACCTTCCCTCCTTCAGCTTAAAACCATTCCCCCTTGTCCTACCACTACCTACTCTTGTAAAAAGTTGGTTTCCCTCATGTTTATATTCTCCCTTTAAATGCTGGAAGGCTGCAATGAGGTCTCCCCGCAGCCTTCTCTTTCCAGGCTGAACGAGCCCAGCTCCCTCAGTCTATCCTCGTAGTGGAGGTGCTCCAGCCCTCTGATCATCTTTGTGGCCCTCCTCTGAACCCTCTCCAACAGTTCCACATCTTTCCTGTACTGGGGGCATCCAACCTGGACACAGTACTCCAGATGGGGCCTCCCGAGGGCAGAGCAGAGAGGGACAATCACCTCCCTGTCCGTGCTGGCCACCCCTCTCCTGATGGAGCCCAGGATACCATTGGTTTTTTGAGCTGCAAGAGCACATGAGCCAGGTCCTTCTCAGCTGGGCTACTCTGAAGTTCTTCTCCCAGCCTGCATATATACGTGGGATTACTCCAACCCAGGTGTAAACCTTGCATTTTGCTGTGTTGAACCTCATTAGGTTCACATGGGCCCACCTTTAGAGTTTGCGGAGGTCCGTCTGGATGGCATCCCTTCCTTCCAATGTGTCAACTCCACCACTCAGCTTGGTATCATCAGCAAACTTGCTGAGGGTGCACTCAATCCCATCATTGATGTCATGGATAAAGATATTGAAGAGAACCTTGTCCCGAGATAGCCCTCTGGGGGACACCGCTCGGTACCAGCCTCCACCTGGACTTGGAGCCATTTATCACAACCCTCTGTCTGCGGCCTTCCAACCAATTCCTTATCCACTGAATAGTCCACCCTTCAAATCCATATCTCTCCAATTCAGAGATAAGGATGTGGTGGGGAACCATGTCAAAAGCCTTGCACAAGTCCAGGTAGATGACATCAGTTGCCTTCCCTTTGTGCAGCGATGCAGTCACTCCATCATAAGGAAGACTGCATCAGGCCATGAGATTGACAAGCTCTGTCAGGACCCTGGGATGCATGTTATCCAGCCCCATAGACTTGTACACATTCAGTCTTATGAAACTGTCTCAGACTTGCTCTGCCCTTAGAGTGGGGTGGATTTGCTCCCCCAGTTCCCACATAGAGGTTTAGGGATGTGAGTAATACAAGAAGGTTAGCTACCAGTGAAGAATGAGGCAAAGAACTAACTGGGTACCTCAGCCTTCTTCATGTCTATTGTAGCCAGTTCTGCCTTCTCATTTCTCAGAAGGGGTACTCTTCTTGGTCTGTCTCTTCTGACCAACATACCTGTAGAATTTCTTCTTATTGTTTTTTACATTCCTCGCAAAATGCAGGTCCATCTGTACTTGGCTTTCCTGATCCCATCTCTGCATGCCTGGACAGCATCCCTGTATTCTTCCCAGGTTACATGCCCTTGTTTTCACAGCCTGCACATGCCCTTCTTTTAACTCAATTTGACCATCAGGTCCTTTCCAAGCCGCGCTGGTTTTCTGCCTGCTCCACCTGCTTTCTTATTCCGAGGGATGGAGAGCTCTTGTGCTCTCAGAAAGGCATCCTTAAAGAGTAGCCAGCTTTCCTCCACCCCTTTGTCTCTAAAGACAGCTTCCCAGGAGATTTCATCCAGCATTTCCTTAAATAGCCTGAAGTTCTCTCCCCTGGAGTTTGGGGTTCTGACCCCACTCTTTGCCAGGCCCACATTCCTCTAGATTATGAACTTAACCAGGGCATGGTTGCTGCAGCCCAGGCTACCTCCAGTCTTAATGTCTTTAATGATCTCCTCTACACTGGTGAGCAGCAGGTCCAGCAACACTTCACCTTTGTTTGAGCTGTTCAATACCTGAACAAGAAAGTTATGGTGGACTCTAGAAATCTCCTAGATCTCTTGCAGCTTTCTGTGTGGTTTTCCCAGCACATATCTGGGTGGTTGAAATCCCCCACCAGGATAAGGGCTTGTGAGCTCTCAAAAGTGAGGCAAGGTAAAAATATTTACTGTACTAGAATAATGTAAGCCACTGTATATGTCATCAACAGAATTTATTTCATATATTTTTCTTTCTTTGAAAAAAATTCAAGTATTTAATTAAACATTTGAACTTTATGATGCTTCTGTAGACATTTATAATTATAAGCAGAAGTTTTGCCATAACGTGACTGAACTATTTACATTTGCTTCTATAAAATTTTTCCAAAAAGCTGAAATAAAAAAGCAAATATATAACTTTTGCTTCTGTAATATTTTGTTTAGATGAACAATACTTATATTTGGAGCATTAATAAGACATTTAGCCATTTCACAATTTCATCTTAGTAATTACATTAAAAATGTCATAAAATATTCCTGTTTAAAGACATCAATTTTTTAATCAGACAAAATATTATGGCCAGCTGAGTCCTCAGATGACATTGGGAAAAAATCTTAGAGCAAAAAAAACTTTTCTAAGAAATAAAATAACTCTACATTCATTCAATCTTCCTTACTTAAGATTCAGTACTCTTAATTTTTAAAGAGGAAAAATCCAGTCTATGCACTGAACACCTGTGTTCATTTTCTATTACTCCCAAAGAGTATGTGTTTAAAGATTCATATATAACAAAGATTTTTCATGTATTCTTAAAAAAAATCAAACATCAGATATTTAACAACATATTTTTGTTAGATTTATTACTTATTTAATAGTACTTAGCTGAAATCAAACGTCTAATGAGCTAAAAAAGGAAAAAAATCTTCTATATTGAAGTCAAAACTCTAAGATGATTAAGTTATTCTTGGTATTTAAGAAATAAATATCCATCATCTTAATCCTAGTAACAAAAGCTTTGAAATGTATCCTCTTATCTCAAACGTATTTCATGAAATCACAGAAAGGCTGCAGTTGGACAGGACCTCCGGAGTCAATCTGGTCCAAGCCCTGATCAAGCAGGGACATCCAGAACGGATTGCCCAGGACCACGTCCAGGTGGCTTTTGTAGATCTCTAAGGAGACTCCACAACATCTGGGCAGCCTTTGCCAATGCTCCATCACCTACACAGTAAAGAAGAATTTGTACATGCGTTTCATGTAAAAAGTAGTATGCAGGAAGGATAATAGTTCTGTCAATTCTTTGAATCTTCCACTTAGGCTTACTTCTTCAGTTAGCCAGTCAGGACAATGCTGGTGGTATTTTGTATGAGTAGCATGTGTAAAAGCAAGGTTTTGATGGGAGCTCCAGTGGTCTCGGCTGTGAGGTTTGTTTACAGGCTTGTACAATTTCTACATGGGTTGTAGAAAATAACCTTTAGACAAAAAATGTTGACAGTATTTATTGATTTGTTGCTTTGTTTCTCTAGCCCTCAGACTTTATCTTCTAGACAGGAATGTTCTGTTTCCCATTTAGTAACTCCTGGACTTGACAATTATATTCTATGTTGTTCTCTCTCACAGTGTGTGCAGGAAAAGCCTCTGCAATTGACTTCCCAGGTCATCGGCTACTTTCTGGTCAACATCAGCCTTTGAAGTGACAACCAGCAGTAAAAATCACTAACAAAAACCAGATATTTGTTACTGGTATTAATTTTCAACAAAAACAAGTACTGTCTTTTATGAGAACAAAACAAAAGTGGGGTAAAAAAAAAGGTTAAAAAAAAAACTCACAAAAAAACCAAGCCAATTCACAAAAATTGTCAACTACCACTTGAAATATAATGTTATTTCTTGTATCTCTGTTAGGACTAGCTCACAATTTTCCCACTCTTACTTCATGCCATAGTACTATTTCACTGTGTTGAAAGGCTGCTCTGTTAGTTAGCAGCAGGCTCTTCTGCAACCATGTACTATAATGATTAAGAAATATTTTGTATCCTAATATATTGGACACTCTAGACTGAGGTTACATTATGTTTGAATCTTACGCTATCATTCCATTTTTCTGTATGATGGTATAAGCTTGGTACAAATTCTTTACAACTTTCAGAGACAAAGCTCTAAAGGAAATAGTCAATTATCAAGAAAGGATAAGAATCTGAAGAAAAGAGAGTACTAAACTCTTACAGATGAAATGGAATAAAAGAAGTTCAAACAGAAGTTGTGAAAGTGTGAAATGTTTGCAAATACTCTTTTGAAGTGTGGACTACTGAGACAATCTTGATAAATTTGATAAAAACTTTACTTGTATGGAGCAGATTGACAGAGTTTTACTGTTGTCAGTGAAAGATGACTGTTTCGCCAGATTTGTGCTCAGTAGATTATTCAGTATGCAACCTTAGTGTCAGATTTTTGCAGGGTTTTTTTGTGCTTAGTTAGAAGTACTATATTGTCTGAAGAAAATGATTTTTAGTGCTGGCAAGTTTGTTTGGCTTCAGAACCAGCAATGACATTGATTTAGTTCATGAACTCAGAAATACCAGCTATGGGTTTGTCTACATCCAGCCTTTAGATGACATTTTGTTTTCTTTTGCTGTATGCATGGGCATTTGTCTGTTTGTAAAGTGCTTACCATGTTTGAACAATGTCTTCATTTATGTCCTTTAGATACTATTGGATTTTAAGACAAAACTGAATTCTCAAAGACCAGAAGTACAGTAATCCTCATCTTTTTGAATAATTTTTTCCAATGAAGAAAATGTAACATTTTGTTCTCTTGTCTCTATGGAAGAGAGGAGAGGTATTTCCAGTCTGTTTTAACTTCAAAGATTGAAATTCTAGATTCAATAATACTGTAGAATATGTAATGAACTACCTTTATTGGCAAATAAAGGTTGCTTGCTTGATCCTGCTATAATAATAAAGACTTCTGCTGACAGAAGCAAGCTGAATGCATTTTGGGTTCAATAGCATCCTATTTATAGTTTAGATGCAAAATGGTCTCTATTCATTACAATGTCTCATTTGCAGGTTATCATTCTACTCTTTGAAAGCTATTCAGCAGATGTTTCCTCCCATCTTGACTCACTACATTAACAGTAGAAAAATATTTTGAATCCTACAGCGGTAGAATCATAGTCAGAGGTGGAAGACAGAACAAGCTTCTTTAAAACACACAGGATAGCTTAACGAGAATACAATTCTTTGAATGTCAGTATAACCACATTATTTAGATCCTTCATGTTTTGAATAAAATAACTCTCCAAAATAGTCACAATCATTAATCTTCCCTCCTTAAAAATAAAATAAATAAAATAAATAAATAAAACAGGCAAACAAAAAAGAAATAAAATGTAAACTAAAATAAAAATTGACACAGGTCTTAAATACAGTCTTTAGGAATTGGGAGTCTCATACTCTATCAGTGTTTCACTTCCCCATATAAAGTGACAGAATAAATAAAAAAAGTACCATTATTTCACCTGTGCAACTGCTCTTAAAGATATTCTATGGCCGTGCAAGTAATATTGATACAATTTTGATTGATTTTTTTACCAATTTGATCTAATGCTACTATCAAAGTTTGTCTGAAGCTGCTAAATTTGAGTAACAAAATGCAAGATTATTTCATAGAATTTTGCAACTTCTTGCACATATTATATATAGAAAGATAGATACAGATATAGATATAATATAGATATAGGCACGATAGATTATATAGATAATGATATATGATATATAGATATAGATCTCAATTTGTAAGGAAGAAGGATTCCATTATCACTAGTAGGCTGGTTTACATATATATATTTAAAAAAAAAAAACACATCCTTTTTGAGTAGTCATTAAAGATCATTCTGCTGATAAAGTTGGTTAAGAGAGAAAAAGATTAATGTTCACATTTGAAGCAAAGTCATCCAGTGGTTTCTATGAACTTTTCCATCCCTTTCTTGATCAGTAATGGTTATGCTCCTTAGGTTTCACTGGGAACTGATCTTTGACATTATACTGCATGTATATTTATCAATAGTTCACTTTCATCTTTATTTCACACAGACTGGGAGAAATGGGCAGTGGGAAAAGAAATACAAACCTCAGATGGAAATTTTCTCTTGGTTTAGAATCAGGACTGATTCTGTTATATCCAAAGCCAGATACTCAATCCATCATTTTAGGAGGTATCGTGGAAAAAAACCAAAAATTCTGGGAAAATGGGAATTTGGTTCAAGTGTTTGCATAATATGCAAATGTTACTGTGTTTGAAAGTCTGTAGCTATTGTTTTGCCTTGATAGGGGATAATTTAACATCTCAACAGCGTTTCTTAACTTCAATGATTTCAAGGTACCTGACGTAAAAATATTTTTTCTGTGTGAGGGAAGCACGAATTAGAACCAGTCTTGTTAAAACCCATTAACTTAAAATGTAATAACCTGTACACAGCTATATATTTTTTATCAATATTAATTTTGCATTCTGTTTTGGCACATGCTGTATGCACAGAACAGGAAAATCCAAAGAATTCAAAGCTGACATTAAAGGGAAACCTCTAAAGCCAGCCAGCTAAGTAAACCTTGCAAATTACAACTTTTAACCACCTTGCATAGATTGTATGAAGTATGTTCAAGTTAAGGGTAGCCTGCAAAGTAGTAACTGTGAAGTTAAACTTCTAGTTAAAGTTCTTTGCTTTTACACTTTTTACAATTTTGCTTTTACCCTCCTAATGTCAGAATTATGCTAAGAAAAATGAAAGTTATTAGTAGACAGTGTAACAACAATGTCTTTGCGCATCTTTCTGGAATAGAGAGTTCTTTATTGACATTATTTATTAACATGTACTTCATACGAATGGCTAATAGGCTGTGCTTCCTTAGTAACAAAGAAATCTTAGGGATAGAGTCCTCTTTCAAAACAAGAAAACAGAGTAAAAATTCTTTCTGTTTCCTTGACTAGATTTCCTTGTCAAGCCAACCATAGCCTGCCTCAATATACATTGCATGTTAATCTAAAACTTTTTGAAAGTGTTTGAAAATATTTTGAAACACTGCAGTGTCACAAACTTATGTTTTCTCTTGAGGACAACAGTAGAGCAAGTAGTACAGACAGGAAACAAATTAAACCATTAGGACTTCTTGCTGCTGTTTCCATAAGTGAACTTTGAGAAATGACTTTGGACTGACTACAGAGCCTGCCAAATTCTGAAAAATTCTCTCCAAATATGTGGATATTGTACTTCTTTGGGTTGGACCTATGAATGGAGAGCAGTATATTTTCTCAATGTAATGACACATTTCTAAAGCATATACTGGGATTCCTTAGGCACGTAAAGTGTGATAATTTCACAGAAATTCATGTGAAATATATGTACATTTAAATTATGCCAAAGAAAGATTGTCTATGCTGGCTCAAAATTTGCTACTGAAGACAATATATTTGCTAATGTAAGAATGCATTCTCCGCTGTCCAGCTGGTAGCTAAGATTAATGACTACTTTGGGCTTCCAATTAAACTTCTTTATCACCAAGAGTGACTAAATAAGTTTTGGTTGCAAAAGCACTGCTTAAGAAAGAAGACCATGGCTGCATAACACTGACATTTTATTAGAATTCATTTGTAACAAATGGAACTTGTGTCAGCAAAGAACTGATTTTCATACAGACTTTCTTTCGCCACCAATGTAACGAAGTAAGAAAATAAAAAGCACGCCTTTCATTCTGTAAAACATTTACGCGTACTACTAATTAGAGGTAATTGTATCTTTTTAACAAGCCATTTTACAAGGTAATTTTTTAATTTTTTTTCAGTCTATGCATCCAAAACAAGAGCAAAGAACACATTTTTTTATTATCTTTGTAAAGACACTCCAAGCTTGAATGGCAAAGCCACATAACAGATGGTTATGATGAGACCTGCAGCCTTCTGATATCTGTGGAGTATCAGGGCACCAAAAAA
>WBMW01003635.1:237431-258815 GCA_013396635.1 Penelope pileata | reverse complement strand
AAAAAAAAAAAAAAGAAGAAAAAAAGGAAAAAAAGAAAAATAAAAAGAAAGGAAAACCAGGAAAGAATAAAAGGAAAAATAGTAGTTGCATTTCTATGTCATTGCAAACTCTTTTTCCTTTTTACATGTTTTGTGTCATTTAAATACAACACAAGCAGGTTTTATAAGCAGTTTCTTACAGATGGGTTCAAGTAATAACATTGTTAGGTGTAGAATCAATAGGGCAGTGCATAGTACAAAGGTTTAGAAAGTGCAAATCTCCTTAGAGGGCCCCTCCCTTTCCCCAGTTGTCCTCTCCAATTTCTAACAACTCAAGTCCATTAAAAAAAAAAAAAGAGCTAAATAAAACTTACGTATAAATTATTTTCATATGATTTGACTTCATTCTGCATTGCAACTTATCACAAAGTAAGACATAACTACACATACAAACAGAAATAGCACCATACTAGTTATGCCAATGAAACCAATTCTAAGCTTGAAAATGTATGATGTATGTAGGGAAAGATGTTCACAATTTAAATTAATTGCAGGATGTCAATATATGAGAATATGTAGAGTGGAATGCACATCAATGATGCTAAAAGTTATCTTAAGCAACATAAAAACTAAATAGAGTATCTAGTTGTACATTTTCCCTTACTTTTTGTTCTGATCTATTTAGAGATCCAGTGTGCAAGGATATTCCTTACTCTATGTTTCCAAAATTATGCTTTTTTTATTATTACTTTTTTCTGATCTAAGCTGAAGAACATGATGACACCACATAAACTGGTACTTCAATAATTAGTTAAAAGTAGAAATAAAAAAAGAAGAAGAAAAAGAAAGAGTGCACATTTTTCTCTGGTTCAGATGTAAGTTACAGTCTCATTCTGAGGTAGCCTTCTATATACTTTTGTTTCATTTACATATATATCATCTATCTCTGTGTGTTTTTATTTTTTTTACAAAAATGCTCAGATACATAATACTTGCTAGAACTTGATCTTCCATATTTTTCCTTCCATTAGTGGTGGGAAATGTGGAAGAAGAAGAAAAGTTGAAGTCATAAGCCATACCAATGCTTCTATCTGAAACCCCAAAGAAATAATTCCTTTGATGCACATGTACTGATGACGGCACAAGACACAATGGAAATCAAGGTCAGTGTAAATGGCATTCTATTAAGAGGGTCAAAAAAGTAATTTGTGCTGCTTAAAGAATTTTCTTTGTCCCCTGAAAGAAAACACAGCATCATTCTCAAATATATTCTGCTAGCTTAATCTTACTAGCCTTAATGACAGCAACAGTTTGACTTTTTAGCAATCTACTGACACAACAGAATGAGTAGGAGTTGGTTCTAAGTCAAAATGAAAACGGATGCATTAGCACTGCTAATGTTGACAACTGCTAGGGTACTGCTACATCTCTGCAATAATAATGCCATAACCAGTGACATGATGGGCCAACCAGAAATAAACATTTCTGGTTTTCTATAGCAAATATGAAAATATAAAGGGCCTTGAATACCTACATGTTTTGGGTTATCATTTATTACCATCCATACTCAAATAGAAACTGGGAATGCATAATATTCAAAATTGTCTGATACATGTATTAAAATGTTTAAAAAGAATAACATATATGAACAAACTGAACTAAATACAAATGAAGACTAATTTAAAGAAATGCTATTCAAAATAGGCATCAAATATAAGGCACTATAAATGTAAAATTAAAATAAAAACCAGCATCCCCAAACAATGCTGTATGCCACAAAAGTTGATTTCACAGAGCAATGTGTGTTTGGCTTTGCCCTGTTACATACAATAAACAAATAATATAGTGCACACTATAGACATTATTATTGAATACAATTTTAAAACATCTTAATATCTAGTATATTACAACATTCTCCCCTCTTAAAGGGATATGCACTGATCTTTCCTACATGCACACCTCCTACATTTAATAATATGATTTCTTATTGCACTATAGTGTTACAAATATTGAACTTCACTGGAAGCCTAAATCACATACTCCGTGTGTGTGTGTGTGCACAAGTATGTTTGTGTGCGCATGAGTGTACATGTGTGTTATCTATGTGCACAAGTGGCAATGTGGAGAGAAATATTGTTTGGGATAGAGATGATGTTCAAATATCAATGATGTGCATTCCTCATTTCCCTTTGAAACAGAAGTTTATGAATCTTGGAAATGCAGAGGTGATTAAATACTGGTATAATATTATTCTAGTATGCTGAAAAACTCTTCTAATGTTTTGCTAAATCCAGGTCATGGAAGAACTGGTACGTCTGCGTGTATGTGTATCTACCTGCCTGTATCTCTGTAGCTACAGAGAGCCAGATATGGATTGACAGTAATACATACATATACTTATATATATAGAAACAGAGAGGATGTGGGTGTGCACGTACATGTGTGTGCGTGTGTGTGTGGTAGCAGCATCTTTATACTTTGCGCCTCCCTGTTGATTCCAAAAGAAACCAAAAAGCCCCATTTTGATTTAACCGATTACAATGAGTATTTTCTTAAAGAAAAATAAAACAAAACTGTAAAAGTAATATCTAACAAGACTGTGATACTGTAGATAAATACAGAACTGCACAAAAATGTGCAAATCTTAAAATTATTTAACATTCTACAGCACAATATTACGGATAAGAGTTCTACAGCTTGAAAAAAAAATACGATTTTTAAACAAAAAAAGAACAGTTATGCAACCTTTTCTTCAATTCACTTCATTGAATGATAAACTCTTGTTAAAAAAAGGAAAAAGTTTACACAGTTAAAAGTGAAGCACAGGTCAGCAGTATCTTTACAATACTAAAAAACTAAATCAAAGACTTTCTTTTTAAACATTCCCACGTTTTCCCTAAAGTGTTATCATGAGCAATATGATGGGAAGGGGTACTGTTGAAGTAAAGAGTCTGCTTTGTCTTAGAAGCCAGGACCTGACCTTTCAACAAACATCTTGCACTGAATTGCAGTTCTCTCAAAATTCCTCTTCGCAACAAGCATGAAATCCTGAATAAGATGATCGCTCTTTTCAACAGCTTCGTCTTCCCTTTGACTTCAACCAACGTTGAACCCTTGAGGTATCTGTAAATGAGATCCTTCAGACGCCTCAGTGGTCAGGATTCTTTTATTATGGTTAGGTTATTAAACTGTGAATTCTTGGTCCACGTGGAATAATTGATTTTGTTTTGTTTCCTTTTCTTTTCCTTTGTTTTTAAATATCCCCAATATTTTTGTTTTTCTTTTTTTTTTTTTTTTTTTTTTTTTTTANTTTTTTTTTTTTATTTTATATATCCCCAATAATCGCTCCATAGCTAAGAGCTAAGAAGTACTTCTAAAGCACATTGTATGGCTCAGAAGCGGCTCTCTGGATCTTAAAGGGCCTGCAATAAAAATCCACGATGGGTTTTTATGTTGCATAGTGATCAAAGCTGCCCAGATACTCCAGTGCGGCTCGATAGCAGAACTGATATTGATCCTGGAGAAAGAAAGATAGGAAATAAAAGCATCAAAAAATGATCTTGCTCGTTGGTTTCTATTTGCTTTCATCTAAAAATGAATACTTTGTGTTTACAGATGAATATACCACAGAGGCATCTGCAGTTCAGCAATATTCTCTCGCTAACATCAACAGAAGAATAGCTTGAATTACAACAGATAAAGATAGGCACTTATTTAACACAACCACATTTTCTATAGAAGGCTACTTATTTTTGAGCAGAGACCGTGTAGTCATTTACTCAGAATTTGTTAAATTGGATTAATATAACATCATCATAAAGCTTTCTTCTTATGGAAAAATGTTGTAACAGAAAGTCCCCAAACTCTTACAACTACACCATTTGCTTCATCTATAGCTCAAGCCTCAGCTCCTTTCTTGCGCTGCTACTTCTCCAACAGCTTTCCAATCCCCCCCACCCCTCCCCCTCCCTCTCTCTCTCAAACGTTTTCCTTCCCTGCCTGGCTGGCCTTTATCTAAGCATGGGGCAACCCTGCCCCAAGTCCACCCCTTCTGCTCACAGGTGCAAGCGGTCTACCGGTATTCCCCAGGCCAGCCACGCCCCTCCACCATGTGCTCAATCATCAGTTCATGCTGTGGTCAGCTGTTTCCCTACAAATGCTAAGATATCTTTTCCCATTTATATGAAAATAAGTAAGAAAATATCCATTTAATTACATAGCAAATACATCATGCTAAATGACAAAATCAACCACAGCCTTAATATGTTTTTAAGTGTTCCTTATGACATGACACTGTTACAATCATCCAGGCATGGAAAATCAGTGATACTGCATGTCCCTCTTCATATTTCTGTACAGCATTATTGCTAGTGTGGAAATTATTTACACTAGTTTTCCTGATGCTGATTTTACCATTACGATTTTCAAGCCAAACAGCCAATTGCTTGATGATCCAAAGTCAACTATGAAAATAATACAGCCTCATTCTGAAGCCCTTTGCTCTTGCAACATAAAAATTTCAGTGGATCATCCTGTAGAAGCAATTTGCCTACTTCTTTATTGCCACTTATTTCTGTCAGGAAGGAAAAATTTGAATGAAAATGGGTACTGCTTCTGGGAAAATGGTTTTCCTCAACTATCGTCATTTAGATTCTACAACTGAAATGATTTTTTTTCTTCCTCAGACAGCAGTATTTAATGCCACAACAGGAAACAGTCCTTGCAAAACCTATAGAGCAGTCTTTACACTGTATTCATATAGATACTATATGACTTCAGATATAAACACAACCAAGTTTTGTACAGTCTCCATCTGTGCATTTTTTTGGGTATAAAAATACCCTTCCTTTTCCATCAGCATTTTACATGGAAATTGTTTTCCTCACCTCTGTCTGTACCATGGCTGGCCGCTGTGTCCTTAACATTTTGACAGTCTGGAAGATATCTACAACACCTTCATATCTCATTCTTTCCAACACAATGCTCAGGGTTATGAATACTCCAGTCCTTCCAACACCCGCACTGTTGCAATAATAGAATAAAAAAAAGGGGAGGAAAAAGAATGTTAATTGACAGTCAATGCTGAAAGAATTGGCTGACAAATTATCTGCGGATGTAACACACCATATGGATACAGATTTCTATAGAGGGAAAGACACTAAGCAAAATTCCACAGCAAACTACCACATAGCATTTAGAATAATAATTGCTCTCAAGCAGACTTCACATGCTACTAAGTACTTCCTGACTTTCCAGTCTTCATTGCAAAGTGACTTGATTTGGTGATCCAGATATACAGTAATTACTGTATGATGAAGGAAAATGAGAGCATTTGTTGTCAATGACATATGCTGGAAATGACAAAAGAAAAAGATAATGTATTTTGCTACTTTTTTTTTTTTTTTTTTTTTACTTTTTTAGCCTCTATTTCACACACATTTAGTGTGTTATTTGATCTACGTAGAGTTAGAGACAGTCATTGGACTTTCAGTGAGTATTGAAATTGTTTATATACACTCTAAAATTTAAATAACAGACACAAGGAAAATCTAAGACACAGCTTATATTCAAGTCTGGCAATCTGGATCTTTAGCTTACAAATACTGATATACATACAGCATGTCTGTTTAAATTACCCTGGAATCTCCTCTTTGAATATATGACTTGTTCACTATGTTTTTCTATCTCAGGTTTCTGTTTCTAGCTAACATCCCAAAGAAGCTACAAAAATTCCTCTGATCAATAGAGTCAATAGTTGCCAGTTACCAAGTTTAAACAATTAACTATTCATAAGGCTGACTCTTAGAAAAATACACACGTAACAATGTGGAAAAAGCTACTTTCTAAGCCTAAACTTGTACAAGCTGGAATTAAGCAACCCATTATGTCACAAGTGATGCTAATCATTTCATAAGGATTTCCAAAGTCATATAGACTTGGCTGAAGAACTCTGAACAAGATCAATGCCTAAGATCGGTTCAATTGAAAATTTTTCTTAGAGGTGAACAATCCTTTGATAGTCTAACTATTTTTTAATTAATTGCTTTATAAGGTTAGAAATCTTAAACAGTCACACACTGATCTATTTGCAAAAATGCAAGAGGAGAATGTTTAGAAATTGTGGGTGAAAAGGTTTACTATGTAGTGCAGAAAGCAAACTTGCAAAAAAATGTGTAGAGTGGGATGGAAACTACAAGGAACTGACACTAGTGGAGTTTGTTTCGTGAAGAATTTCTTACTACATAAGAAATTTTTTAGAATTCATCATAGTACAAACTGAAGGCATTATTAAAAGAATTCCAGAAAGGCTAGGTAACTGAAGGTACCCAGGATCTTATACTTCATGAAAAAAACAAGTAAACTTACTAATTTGTCAGTGATATTTATTATTCGTGGAAGGTGACTCACATTTATAATGATGATTAACATTACTAATTTCTAAACTGTCATTATAATTATGAAAAAAGCATTTAAAAACCAAATGATGAATTATGTTGGATTTGATTTTGTTCCTGTCAAAGTCAATGGTGGGAATCTTCATAATTTCAGCACAAAGATCACATAGACTTAGAAAGGATGCATAGCCTACTGCAAGTAGTACTTAATTTCAGCTATGAGTTGACAGATTTGCAGTGTCCAAAGAACTTAGAAGAACACTATCACTTCTTTTTCTTATGTATCTCTGCATATAGGCATAAATATAGCTTATTTGTGCCCTCTGCTCACTGAAGTTATTTATGTCAGGAAGAATAAGTTTCCATCCTGTTATGGTTGTCCTACATCACCTCTTGCCAAATGAATCCCTGCCAAACTCTGATCTGTAATGATGTTCTCCTTAGCAGGCTATGAAAAGTATCAGGCACACAGAAAAAGTAGGATTCAAGTTATCTAGTATATTTAATTTGTTAGGCTTTCAGATTAGGAGAGCACAAGAATCTCTATTAAGGCACATAGGTGTTCTTAACAACTTCTCTTTGCTGCTAGCTTTGAAAAGATGCGAATTTCTCTCTCACTGTACACACATATGCTTCAGTAAACCTGCTCATTTTTGTCTTTATGCTAGTGTTGGGCACTACTTGGCTTGCTAGAAGGATATGTAACCTATACCAACATTTTTCATCTCTATTATGTAAAGAATAACATTTCATCTACCAAAAACATAATTTGATGTTGCAAAATGAGTATCTAAAATCCTAATGGAATTTATAGAAAGCAATTTATAAAATAAGAGATAAAAGTTAAAGATATTATTTTTGGCCATCTGCTATAGATTTTAGAATACTATAGAATAAGAAAGTAAATAAAAAACATCATTAAAGGATATTAAAAGTATTTTAAAAGCCCACTCTGGATTATTACTATATGTTCTCCAAGCTGTTTTCATCTGCATAGCAGTTGTAAAGACATGGATTGAAGGAAATCATCACATCAAAAAATGGGCATTACTTTCTGAAGTTTAAACTCACTATTCCAAACCTCAATGTCTTTCTGACAGGCAAAGCTTCTAATAATTTTCTATTCCATTCACTTTCTCAAAGTAGCTCCTGTTTTCCTCTGGCTCATCTTAGTTGCTACTAAAGTGTTACTCAGGAGTAACCATCTTGTTTATGCCTAGTAATCTTCAGTGTAACAGCCACTTTTAATCATCACTTGAAAAAAACAACTTGCGATAAGGACCTTCCAGAGGCTTTTTGAGTGTGGAGTTGACGATATCATTTTTATCCTGCATTAGAGACAGTTTTAAAAGAAGCAAAATATCACACACTTCTATGTATTTCATAAGAAATTTTTCTGTGTGAATGAATACCATAAAACAGTTCCCAATTCATAATCCACCCTATGTGCTCCTTTTTAGGTCTTTTATTTGATTACATTTCTGACAGTTCACCTATGAAATCCTTTTAACATCCACACTTTCACTGCAATCAGCAATCAGCCTTAGGAAAAAAGAAATCTGTGAGAACTGTTTTGAGGCTCTGTTTACTTACCTGCAGTGAACAGAGATTGGTCCGTCCTGACCAAACTGCTCTTTTGTTTTATGCACTTGGCCTATGAAGTCAATAAATCCTTCTCCAGACTTTGGCACTCCTTGTTCTGGCCAGTCAGTGAACTGGAACTGCCTCACTGTTCGGGACTGGCCATCCTTTAACAAAAGACATAAAAAATATATCCCCAAAGAACATCACAGTGGCTGAAAGCCGGTCAGCCAACAACCAGAAAGACAATCACAAAGAAAAGGACACTAAGAGGAAGTAGGAGATGGCCATGATCACATTTATGAAGACTCCTTCAATCACAGTACTTATTGATGCTTTTGGACACAATGGAACAGAAGTGCAGTTCCATTAACTAAAACACTGTACAGATTTATTTCTGCACTGGATAGGAAAATTGTCTACCGTTTTGTCTGCATAAAAAGTGTTTAAGGCTAAAGGCATAACAATCTCACCAGTTTATATGATTCTTTCTTTATTTGTAAGTTAAGTTTTGAATCCTGTGGACTGCAAATTTATTCTAACACAAAACAGGTAGAATGAGGCCACCCAATATGCGCCTATATTTTGTAGATATGCTATACTGCATAACAGGAATGTCATCATTAACAAGAGCTGTTTAGTCATTGTCTTGCTTGCAGAGGATGTCTTTAATAGCACTGTATTTTTCTGTGAGATGTACATTTGTCTGGAAGAAGAGGGTCAAGAGATATCAGTTGTTTAGCTAGCCATAAGCATGCTTTCAATCTCTGCAATTTCAACCACTAACAGCTCAGATCCAGTAAAAATCTAGAAAAAAGGTTTCCTGTCTCAAACCAAGTCAGCCGAAGCTGTTCATTCCCCTTGGTCAGGAATACTAACAAGATTACTTAAAACTGAACAATGTTACAGCTTCATTATATCTATAACAAAGTCAAAGAAAGTGTTAAAGCCCACCATAAACTCCAATTTTTGTTGTATGCCTATTTAAGATGTAAACAGTCAGGAAAAAAGAGAATACAAACAGATGAAGTAAACTTGTTTTCAATTTTCAAACATTGTTCTTCACAATTTTGACACTATGAATCTATGTAGCTGAAATATTTAAAAGCATGGGCATAAATTGAACTACTGATGTAAACTAGTGCCTCTGGACATGCTGTTATTTAGTAAGCACTGGCTCTGCCATGTCTTCAAAACGGTCTTCTAACAAGTGAATCTTATAAAAAATTGACATGTGGAGATCTCACCGAAAACATCAAGTTATGCTGGAGGCAAGAACAATTCTTTATTTTTTCTTCTCTACCACAAGCACTCAGCTATTACAGACCTTTGAAATGAAATGGAAGTGATTTTAAAAATAACCAAAGGAAAAAACAATACATTTTTATGTTTCCTCTGGTACTATGGGTTTTTGTCTCCCATGTCTTAGCTGAGTAAGAAAACAGAAAATGAATGTATGCACCAATCACCACTTCATGAAATAACACACACACTCACTTAGATTCCTACTAGACCCCTGTGACAATAGATAGTCTGTTTCTGTGGAGAGGTTTTGACCACTTAAATGAAAGAATATCTGTTCAAAAATGTTTACACAATTTTATTTCTAGTAGACATCAACACAAAATATTTTGTATTAGAAATGGCGTTTTGTTTACACAGACTTCTCTGATAATGACTGCTGCAATGCCGTTTTTCCTCAAGAAGAAATAATGAAATTGCATCCTTTGGACAGTTATAGACATACGATATCAACTACTTAAGAAGAAAAAGCAATAGGTTAATTCCTCCCCAAATGAACTCCCGTTCTCCCAGAGGAAAAAAAACTTCTGTCCAAGGTGAAACTGAGACACTGACCAACCTAGTGACCTACTATGATGGCGTAACTGCATCAATGGACAAGGGAAAAGCCACTAATATCATCTATCTGGACTTCAGCAAGGCCTTTGACATGATACCCCACAACATCCTTCTCTCTAAATTGGAAAGGTTAGATATGATGGGTGGACTGTCCAATGGACAAGGAACTGGCTACAGGATTGAACCCAGAGAATTCAATGTCGGGGTGGAGATCAGTGTTGGGTGGTGTACCCCAGGGATCAGTGCTGGGACCAATGCTCTTTAATATCTTCATCAATGGCATCGACAGTGAGACTGAGTGCTTCTCCAGCAAGTTTGTGGATGACACCAAACTGTGTGGTGCAGTTGACACACCTGAGGGATGAGATGCCATCCAGAAAGAACTAGACAGGCTTGAGCAATGGGCCCAGGAGAATCTCATGAGGCTCAATAAATCCAAGTGCAAGGTCTTGCACCTGGGTCATGGCAACCCCCATTGTCAATACAAGCTGGGAAAAGAAAGGATAGAGCACAGCCTTGCCAAAAAGGACTTCGGGATACTGGTAGATGGCAAGCTGGACATGAGCCTGCAATGTGCCCTCACAGCCCAGAAAGCCAACTGTATCCTGGGCTGCATCAAAAGCAGCGAGGCCAGCAGGTCAAAGGAGGTGATCCTGCCCCTCTGCTTTGCACTGGTGAGACCTCATCTGGAGTACTGTGTCCAGATGTGGAGTCCTCAGCACAGGAGAGACATCGATCTGTTGGAGATCCTCCTCCAGAGTAGGGCCACAAAAATGATCCAAGGAACGAAACACCTCCCCTATGAGAGCAGGCTGAGAGAGCTGGGGCTGTTCATCCCGGAGAAGAGAAGGCTCCGGGGAGACCTAATAGAGGCCTTTCAGTATCTAAAGGTGGGATATTTCTTAGAATGAGACAGACTCTTCAGTAGGATCAGTTGTGTTAGGACAAGGGGAAATTGTTTCAAACTAAAAGAGGTAAGATTTTAATTGCGTATAAGAAAAGTGTTGTTTTTTTTCACAGAAAGTGCGGCAAAGTGCTGGAACAGGTTGCCCGAAGAGGTGGTGGGTGCTGGAGATGTTCAAGGTCAGGCTGGATGGGATATGGAAACTGTTAGTTATTTCTGATACTCACAGGAATTAGACTAGTAAAACAATAATATTTTAGTGGGTAAGGATAAGAAATGTGCTGTTTAACTTAGGTCTAGGGTATCATTGGAAAGACCACTAGTTTCTATGTGTGAAATAGATTTGGCAGCAAGTATTTTTATTTCATGTCTAAATCAAGCGTGTTGTTACATGTTTCAAGATAGTAATGACTTAGTAACCCAGTGCAGGTCCGTTAAAATTGCATGCATGTGCTCTCATTTAGTTTCAGTGGGAATAACTTCTGTTAT
This sequence comes from Penelope pileata, assembly GCA_013396635.1. Lineage (NCBI taxonomy): Eukaryota > Metazoa > Chordata > Aves > Galliformes > Cracidae > Penelope > Penelope pileata. Next base: position 247,607 of record WBMW01003635.1, on the reverse strand, counting down.
TTAATGCTATTTATTCAGCACAGAAGTAAAGTTAGTTAGTCTGATGTTAGACTAGCATTAAAGCATATTGGGAACTGATCTTCAGTTTCTTTGTTCCCTCTGCTACTGACATTATAAAAAGTGCTGCTTTCTTTTAATGAGGTGTGTGCCAATAGCAGCCCAAATACAAATGTCAGTTTTTATTAAAATATTTTCCTTCAAATATTGTCACAGTTTGCATACACAGGGCAAGGAGTACTGGCTAGCTAACATACAAACTTTTAGATCCCTGTGTGAAGCACAGGGCTTTTAACATAACACTCTGTTGACTGGCTGACTGTTTGATTTCTTCAGGCTTCTCACAGGGGACATTCAATTGTCTTTTGATGATGCTGTAGAATGCATAATACTCTCTTACTGTCATCACTAATAGTATAGCTTTAAATGAGACTGCCCCACCATATTGACCTTTGGAGTTTACCGAGAAAGTGAGTATAAAGCAGTCAGAAGCAGCAGATTGAAACAGTTACAGAGGTCAATTTTACAGTTCAGTTTCAGAAATAACAGAGTTCCACATCAAACGCTTGCTGCTGACACCTACAAAGGCAGTTGTCTCAGGAGTAATTGGCCAACTCAGCTTTGCCAGAGCACTGATGGTACTCTAACACCACAGACTGGCTTGGAGATAAGAGGGTTACAACCACTGCAATATTTATTCCCCTTTGAATATAACAATTTAGTTAGATGGTTTTAATTACCGTGTGTGACAGCCATAAAAGCATGAAAGCTATAGCACACATTTTGGCAAGTAGTCCTCACTGATTCTAGTAAATTTGGAGGGAGCTATAGTTTCCTAACACATCCCAAAAATTTTAGATGACTCTTCAAACTTGCCAGGGAGTTATTTAACAAAACTGAAATCATTAAGATAATTTTTTTTTAATTCTAGTTGCTGTAATATATGATTGTAAAATGTAACAAGATGCAATTATGGCAGGCATTTTTTGAAGAGGAGTATAAATAAGAAGATGAAGAAAAAAATTTTTTGCAAATTAAGATATTCAACCCTTAACCATTAACTTGTAATGGTATTCTAACTATAAGAAAACACACTTTTATAACTATTATAGTTTATTATAAATTCCTGAATGAACTTCTTCAAAACATACACAGTTTTCAAACACTTTCCTTCAACTACACCTGTGGATTTTTGTTATCATTGTCATTTTGTGATCTGAACTGGATGAACTATGTAATGTAAGACTTTTTTCAGCTTGGGATGGAATAGATTTTTAATAGGTAATATGCAAAGACTATCAGCATGGTCATAGTGAAAAGTGCTTTGATAATCTATGCTTATGAATGTGATAAAAAGTGATGTTAGGAGCCTGTTCTCCAATTCTCCTAGGTACAAAAAGGCTAGAGAAGCTAATTATGTGATTCTTACTAGATTACAAATACAACGAAAATCAGATTCAAAATGTATCTATGGTTTCTTTTCTAAAACATTTAAGCCTCACTTGACAAATTAAAATGTTCATGTATGGACGTGGTTAGTGATAATATCATCTAGCTAAGTCAGTTTTGCTGGAAGCTAACACAAGAAGTAGCACTTCAGCTAACCACGAGAAAGTCTTTTATTTTGGAAGATGACTGGCAACTCTGAGTAATCACCCATGTGGTTCCTGGACAGTGCAACCTGCTATTTTGCTTGAATAAATTGTATTCTGCAGTGCTCATTGAAATGAAGGTTGCCAGTAATTTTTCCTGCCATGCAGAGTAAAGTGCTAGAAATCAAAAGTCTGAGAAATGCCAAATATATATTAAAAGTTTATGTGCATTTAATCTTACTATGTATTTCACTGTTCAGTTTCAGGCTCAGGAATTCAGATAAGAAATGTAGTATGAAAATGAGGATGCTAGGGTCACAGCTGCACATATCTACTCTGCAGATATTCAAGAGTGCTGAAAATAAGCTATGCCAAAAATCAAATTATAATGTGCAAAGCTTGTCAAACTTTTCTTGCGACTGTTATTTGCTTTGCAGTTTTTAAATCCCACTTATTAACCTTCACACTCACTCAACCTAGAGGGTGTGCAAAACAACATATTTACAGCTGCAAGTAGCAAAAATTTCCCCCAGAGAGGATCAAGAGGGAAATGAGGAGAAAGGGAAAGTGGCCTTCAAATTATCTAATGTGTTTTTACAAAAACATTTACTCAGAATTTTACAAATTCTGTGCTGCCCAAATGTTAGATCTGAATGAAGTCAGTTTTTCTTAAACTAAGATCTTATTCATTTGAAATAACTTAAATAAACTTAAATGTACTGTATACTTAAATAATAACTTAAATAAATTTTCTGTTTATATCTTGTAGAAAGTCCTCTTTCAGTGATTTTTTAATTGAGAGCTAAGAAGAAATTGAGATTCTTTTTTTAAGTTTGTGTGAAAGTGTAATGCTGTTGCAACTTACCCTTGCATCTGTAACTTTGAATTCCCTTAGAATATACTGTGGCATGTTGTACTCTGCCATTGGATCTACCACGAAATACTGATATCTGGCAGAACGCTCTGCAGGCCAATACTGGTGGCATTTTTCCTACAAAATGACAAATCAAAATACATTTCTTGTTACTTCAGATCGCTATCATCAAAGATTTCTCATTCAACAAGGCTAACACTGATGGAAAGTGCCATTATTGACAGGAACATGAACTGTTCACCTTATTCTGATGTTACTGAAGTTCTATAGCTAGAATAGAAAGGTAATCTTCAATATTGAACTGCATAGGTGTTTTCTCTAGTCACTGTACCTCTGAACTCCTTTATACATCTGCCCAGTTCTATTACATAACACTGACTAGAGCTATCTCTAGCCTAGTATTCAGTACAGAATGGAATTTAAATCTTGAAACCACCTTAAATTTTATTCCCTCTTCCCTGTCAAAATAAGCCTCCCAGGTCTCATTTAAGATTTTTTGTCCAATATCCACTGTCAGTGTCCTGGATCATCTCCATTCCCCATACACATGGGATTCAGATTTAACTTATCACATACCAGGTTCATCTTAATGTAATCCTGTCCAGACAAGAAACTGCCTCATTCTTTCCATTAGTTATAGCAGAAACTTCAGGGAGTTTAGGACTATAAATTGTCTGCTGAAACTTCAACATCCAGCAAGAAGAGCACACAGAAAACGTTCAGCCATTCAACTGTTAAAAATCCTGCACTTTCTTTTAACAACATGAAAATGTTTCAAAAGATGATGCAAAATATAAGTTTCCAAATGACAATTATTCAGTAGATAGAAAAGCTCTCTCTGATTTTGTTGGAATACCAACATGCAAACTGAGTTGTTGAATATCAACGCGTCCTACAACAAAATGCTGTGTCCAGCTTGTAAATTGCAACACACTTACGCATTAGAAAAACTTACATCTGCTGATCATCAGTACCACTTATTTCCCAATGGAGAAAGAACATAAATCCCCACTTTTACCTTCTGATATTCTCATAACAATGAAACATTTTAGTATGAAAGCATAATAATAATCATGACTATTTTAGTAAAAGAAGATAGTGCTTACTCTGCCCATTTCTCGTAACTTAGTAAGCATGACCACAATTGTAGAATTATGCTCCCAGAGCATTCTCCAGAAGTCTTCAGTTGTTTCTGCCAAAGGACCCTGTGTAGCTATGTAAGCTTTTTGTTGTCTGTTACAAAAAAAAAATTATGAGAAACATTTTAATCAAAGAAGTGAATTGATACACATATTCTCTGTTTATAAGTAAACATTTCCTAGAGGAAAAAATATACTATTAACAATAAGCACATTAATGCCTTATTATCATTGTTTAATCAAACTATGGCTTTCTTTATTTTTAGAACCTTGTGAAGGAAATTATTAATATTATGATGTATGTCTTTGTGGTTATTTAAATGTCAATGCAACTCTAATAGATCAATTTTGTGTGCTGTAAAAAGCACTTAAGAAACAATTAGTTGTGCTGCCTCATTTTGTAGAAATAACTCTTGTACAAACTATTAAGTTTAGGAATTGTAGCACTGAGCTGTTTCTTTATTAATTCCTTTTCAACAGTCTGATGCCTCCAATGAAAGGAATGAAAGAAGAAAATTCAGGAATGAAGTATGCTGCATTTCCAGGCCTTTATCTCCTACCAGTGGAAAGGACAGCCAAGCTATTCAAAGTTCCTGCATCAGGAACTTTATATGATGATCTGTTCATGTTGTTCTTTCTTGTTTCAGCCAACATATACTTTGTAGGTGGCACTGGAGATGAAGACTGGTCCCAGTTAAGAGTAGAAGCTCAGAAAATGCTCTCTGTGGTTACACTCAGGTATACTTAAACTGCCTTAGGGAAACAATATTGCTTCTCCTTCATGCCTTTTATTACGAGATACATTAGTCAGATGAGATTGTGTTGTCATGTGTTGTCAAGAAGACATTTCTGGGCTATACAATTGTTTTCATATAAAATACTTTTGGAGGCTAGGCCTCATCATAATCCATGCTCCAAGATCACAGGCTATCACCTTGACACAGGGAGTTTATCTTCTGTATGTTATATATGTGTTTTTTTTAGATACCTACTTAGCAGAATAGTTGTGAAGAAAAAGAGGCTGTAGATCACGAATTTGTCCAAACCATCAGTAAGTCTCAATGCATAAAAGTATATGGTTTAAAGGTATGTAAAACTATAACATTTAAGGCTCCATGTTACTTACACAACTTTCCTGTATTGTATGGGTGGAAATAAAAAACTGTTATTAATATTCAAACAAACAAACAAACAGGACATGTACAGATAATAAAAATATTACATTTCAATGCTAAATTTTGTTATTTTCATTCTTACTCCATACATAATTTTGTAAAATTTTAAACCAGTCAACATGAGAACACAACATTAGTACCTGTATCCATCAACGAAACTAGCATTAATATAATCAGATCCCTCTACTCCTCGGATTGGCTGCAAGCATACTCTTGTAGACTCATACGGCATAATATTGACAAGGCGATTTTTGAATTTATTACAAGGAAGATTGGCACTGATGAATCTTGAAGTGTGAGCCTTAGAGCTAGCAAGACGCTGTGGAAAATAAATTAATTAAAATAATTAAGAGTAGGTATAATATAAACAAATGCCTTTATTAGATCTGATGATATTTGCTCATCATTCAGTAACAAATCACTTCAATTTCAGATGTTTATTTTACCAACAGTACCAATGATGTTGTATTATCTAAATACCTGTAAAGCTTCTTTCAACACCTTATAAAAGTTTAATGTCTGCTCTGTTACTGCATATGAACAAATTTGAGTTTTAAACCATTAAGAAAAGACATATTTCAAGCTATTCAGCAATAAAGAAACGGCATGGTTAAAATATCCTCACTGAACAATTCTTGTCTCACATTAGCTGAACATAGAATTTGACATTTTATAAAAGACTATCTTCTCAATTTAAAATTTTAGCCTGATAACATCCTAGCTTCTGATGTAAGACATAGCAGCATTAAGTGTTACACAATTTGATGATGGCTTCCCACAATGTAAAATTCCAGTACCTTAAATTCCAGTTCCATTCCTGTGACATTCTCTCCTGTTTCTATCTGTGTCAGCTTCTGAATGTATGCGTACAGGTTTCTGGCTGGCACTTCGGTATTTCCACATGTCACTGCTTCCAGCAGTGCATCATGGATAAAGATGTATTGGTCCTCAGTTTGAACCATGTAATTCCTCTGAGCTCTCATTAGAGTTACGTGGCCATAAATATCTACAGTCTTTTCATGCTTTATTCTCTCCAACATGGCATCTATCACAATGAAACAGCCAGTCCTGCCGACTCCAGCACTAAAAAAAATGAACACAGGAGGAAAAACATGAAGAACTATTTCATGCATTGTTGTTATTTTTATGGCATTCAAGATTTCAAATTTCATAATACTGATTTGAACTGCAAATTTTTTGGAACATGAACACTAGCTTGTATGAAAGAGGTCAGTGCCCTGAAATAGGTGAACTCCTTTAATTCCCATCACAAGAAGTTGAGACTATAGAATGATTTAGTATGAGGCCCTTGCATCTTGTCATTTCAGGCTTTACTGTGATAGAAATAAAACATATTGGAACATGTTTTAAAAATATATGTTCTTAACAATGAAAATTACTGGAGATGATGAGTATTCTAAGAAATCAAGCTGTAGTATCATTTGCAACTCAGTACATGTTGTTGGTATTCTGCTTACTGAGATGAATACACTGGCAAACAATAATGTTACACCAAACAAGTCTTGCATACTTCTGTTATGCTTTGGAGGTAAACTTTCTGTTGCTTCCCACACTATCAGTGAGGATTCTATTAACACAATTTGGTCTGTTCTCTTCTTTTTCACCAGACCAGGCCATGACATTATTCTTTGCAATAATGATATTTATTTGAATATGCTACTTGTAGACTAGGAACATTCTTAGCTGGCCACTTCAATGTTTAAGTTGCATTTCTAGAAAAAATGTAAGAAAAATCTGGACTGAATCTCGTATTATTTCAATATTATTTCATATTAATTCAAAGAAGAGATCATAAAAGTACTAAAATACACTTAAAGACAAAGCTTGACATTCCAGCATTGATCCAATGTACAGGCTTGGTGAGTAGTATACATCAGACAGAGGCAATGTTAGTACCTCTTCAGAGATTCTGAGTTAAGTCAGTTTATGGTTTTGAGCAGGAGCTGAAGTGACTTCACATACATCCTGTTGAGAACAAGGAAAATTATGCTTCTTAGCTCTCAAGAATCACAGCAAATGATTCCTGAAGAACCCCTCTGAGCTAGAAAGTTGTTTTCTCTACCTTGGTGGGACTTCAGAGTAGAAGAGGAAGATATCGGCCAGCTGCTATTAATTTGGCACAGGAATTAAATTTGATCATGAAATATTCAGCTGTTTCCTAAAGGATTAAGCCTGTCTTAATAATAGGTACACTTAATAGCAATTTATTTTTACAGTATTATAAATAAATAGACCTAATCAGTCTATTAAGTAGACCTATTTCTGTCTACCTACTACTATCTACTGTTTGACCTGCTGCCAAACTTGTCTGACTGACAAGGATTTTCAGCCATTCTTTCTTTATCTTAAAGAGATATGTTTACGCATACGTATGAGGGCTGCCCTGAAAGTAATGCCTCCTATTTTATTCTCTTGGCTTCCAACATCAGAGGCAGAAGTTGGTGGTATGATAGTAGAAAATGAACTTTCTCAACAATATGCCATTACATTTTGCTGTCGTGTGACAGATGGCAGCAGAGGCGCAGTCTGATCAAATGGCGTCTGACCTGGAAATGAGTATGAATCAAAGGTATATCACTGAATTTCAAAAAATTGCATCCACTGGTGTTCCTCAACATTTGCTAAACATTTATGGAGACCAAACAGTGGATGTGAGCACAGTGAGGTGATGGGTAGTGCGTTTCAGCAGTGGTGACAGTGAGAGTGGGCACCTCATATCAAGCAAATTTTTACTAGCGCAGCATGCAGGCTCTTGGTCATCACTCGTGAAAATGCACAGCTAATGGACTCAGAGTTCTTACACCGATGTGCTTAATATTAGTTATATGTGAACATTTATTGCACATTTGGCATAATGGAACAGGAATGTTGTAGAAAAATATGAAAAAGAATACAAAATGCGAAAAAGCAGCATCATAGAATGCCTTAGGTTGGAAGAGACCTTAAAGATCATCTAATTACAAGCTCCTTGCCATGGCCAGGGCTGCCACCCACTAGACCAGGCTGCCCAGGGCCCCACCCAACCCGGCCTTGAACACCTCCCAGGATGGGGCATTTCTCCGAGCAACCTGTTCCAGTACCTCATCACCCGCTGAGTAAAGAATTTCTTCCTAACATCTAACCTAAATCTCCCCTCCTTTAGTTTAAAGCTGTTCCCCCTTGTCCTATCACTACCTGCCTGTGTAAAAAGTCAGTCAGCCTCCTGCTTATAAGCTCCCTTTGTGTGCTGGAGGGCCACGATGAGGTCTCTCCAGGATACAGAAAACATACTGGAAGTCCGCTCATGCAACTTATCTGCTAAATGAAGTCACATTTCCTAAAACTCTACTGGAATTCTTTTATGGAGATGTCTGAACATCAACTTTACTGAATCAATTCTTTGAATGGATTCTTCCATTGCGCTTTGAGAGTACAAGTAAAAAATATAATGTGTACCGTTTTCATATCAGTGATCATATCACATCTATGACAATAAATATTAGTTCCTGGTGTTCTAAATGCTTAACTCTTTACAGTTAGTGACATGAAATACATTGCATTGTATAGTAAGAAACAGCTCATAAACACCTTATCTAAGTTAAACACATTTAAGAATAACACAAACTGCTATTTTTTTTTTTTTGTAAAAAAGATAGAAAGAAAGAAAAAGTATTACACCCTAGCTACTAGAGGGTAAGAAAATAAGGGTATTCTCACAGTTTCTAAAATTTTAGGAGATGTTAAGTATCTGAACTGTCCATTCTGAAACCAGTAATTGAGGGTAAACCTTTATTTCTTGCGGGATGCTCGAAGAATCTGTGCCAGTTACTAGCAAGCTGCACTTACAATGAAATCAAAGGGGAGTGCACAGTAGAAAGATGCTTTAGTCTTACATGAGCTAAGTTTTATTTCTAATTCTTTATACTTATATAGCGTTAATCATTCATTCTTGCCAGCAGTTACTGTCCACAGAAGCACCCTTCAAACAGCTAAGAATTTTTGCTTACAGACCAAATGCATCAATCTCAGCTTTCTTAGATGCCATTCTGACAAGAATTAATCAGTATTCTGAGCTTAAGAAAACTTGCTAGTCAATGATATTGATCAATGGTACTTGGAGAGAAAGAAAACATACAGACAAATGAAATGATGACTCTCTTGGCTAAATCGGAGTTCATCTACCCTATATAATAAAATGTGTGCATTCCAGGAAACTTTCATTACCTCTATGTTGGCAATAACATAGTAATTTGTTTATATCTAATTTGGTAATTTGTTTATATGAAGTTTTAAACCGATCTCTAGAAATCACAATTAAACTTCACTTTCAAATTTCTTATGAGAAAATGCTTTCTATATTTTGAATATAGAAATTACAAAGGAAAACAGTATGCAATTATAAAGACCTACACAGTCATATTTTTTTGTATGTGCAAAAGGAACAGTATCATAAAACAGTATATCTGATAGGAAAGACTAATGATATAAACATTCAGCTACCATTACTCATATCATACATCTCTGCATTCAGTTTTTAGCAGCCAAACATGAGAAGACATGACAGTGCAGATATTCTCAGTAGTTCAGAATGCGGTTCTCTTTCCTATCAAGTATTAGTGAATCACTGTTCTAGCACCATGTTTATAACTCAACGTGCAATTTTTCAGATCAAATATTAAAAGTTTTGCTGGTACCGACAGACCATACCTGCAAAATTCCAACTCAGATAAAAGCTTGTATATTCAACTAGAATGAGTAGTTTTTATTTCCTTTATGTCTTGCATCGCCATTTGTGTATCTATTCTTCCCATAGGCAAACTAACAGAGTAATAATTATTAACATATTCTATCACAGAAGACATTTGTTAGTTTACAGAAAATGACACTTAGATAAAAGTGCATTACTGTGTACTAATATTTTTGTAATAGCAATATGGGGTTGGGCATACTACATTTATGGAGGTATTTGGCTCCACACTTCTTGTTGACACACACTCTTCTTTGGTGTGTGACAGCATAGTATCATTCTACCTTAACATGTTCAGGACATTCAAAATCTGCCAGTTGTAAGTTACTCAGATCACTCTCTTCCATCTCCATACAAAAATTAGAAATAATACTATGAACATATTACCTTCTTTCCTTTTGCTGTTACATACTTTCTAACTCCAAACTCCAGTAACTCAGAATAGAAGAGCAAGAAACAATCTTATCTTTACTTTTCTGTTTCTCTTTCTCTTCTGTTGTTACACAGACTTCTTAATATGATACTGATACACTGCTGGGAAACCAAGCAGTTCAAATCATCACTGATATGCTACTGGAACATCAATTTGCTAAACTAAACTCTGGGCTCATAGAAAATCAAATCCAGAAAAGCTGTAACAGAAAGATTAAAA
>WBMW01003635.1:222610-233056 GCA_013396635.1 Penelope pileata | reverse complement strand
AAAAAAAAAAAAAAAGACGATATATAGTGCCATGTGTCCACAGTCTGTATTGGCTACATTTTCAACATCTATAACAATTTCAAAGCCTTAAATGAACTGGGCTCTACTTGTCTATAACTTGTGTTAATTTACGTTTCTACTTTGAAAATTTAGAGTCAAAAATTGGTCCTCAAGATTGAAGACAATGGAATTGTAGTAACAAATTTACTGTTTCAGATCTCTATCTCAAAACATCTCTTCTTTTTCCATGAAGAACTGATGTTTCTGAGGGCATACATTCACAGGATGAGACAAACATGAACTTGTAATCTTAGATTTGGTTTAAACTGACATGGTTGATACAGTGAGATGTAACATAGCAAAAAATGGAGAAGAAAAAACTGAATCTTCCCTGATGAGCTCAACTGAGGCTCTTCCAGGCCTCTGTTTTTTTAGGTGAAGTGCTTACAAAGAAGAAAAACCATTTCTGATCTCTCATGCCATGGAAATATAATTCCATGAACGGGAGAAGTGCCTGAAGACTGGAGGATAGCCAATGTCACTCCGGTCTTCAAGAAGGGCAAGAAGGAGGATCCAGGGAACTACAGGCCAGTCAGCCTCACCTCTGTCCCTGGAAAGGTGATGGAGCAGCTTGTTCTGGATGCCATCTCCCAGCAATTGGAAGAGAAGAAGGTTATCAGGAGTAGTCAGCATGGATTCACCAAGGGGAAATCATGTTTGACCAACCTGGTAGCCTTCTACGATAACATCACTGGCTGGGTAGATGGGGGGAGAGCAGTGGATGTCATCTACCTTGATTTCAGCAAGGCTTTTGACACTGTCTCCCATGACATCCTGATAGCAAAGATGAGAAAATGTGGGATAGATGAGTGGACTGTGAGGTGGGTTGAGAACTGGCTGACTGGCCGAGCTCAGAGGGTAGTGATCAGCGGCACAGAGTCCAGCTGGAGGCCTGTAACTAGCGGTGTTCCCCAGGGGTCGGTGCTGGGTCCGGTCTTGTTCAATGTCTTCATCAACGACCTTGATGAGGGGATAGTGTCCACCCTCAGCAAGTTTGCTGATGACACGAAGCTGGGGGGAGTGGCTGACACGCCAGAAGGCTGTGCTGCCATTCAGCAAGACCTGGACAGGCTGGAGAGATGGGCAGAGAGGAACCTGATGAGGTTCAACAAAAGCAAGTGTAGAGTCTTGCACCTGGGGAGGAATAACCGCATGCACCAGTACAGGCTGGGGGATGACCTGCTGGAGAGGAGCTCTACAGAGAGGGACCTGGGGGTCCTGGTAGATGACAGGTTGGCCATGAGCCAGCAGTGTGCCCTGGTGGCTAAGAAGGCCAATGGGATCCTAGGGTGCATTAAAAAGAGTATTGCCAGCAGGTCGAGGGAGGTGATCCTCCCCCTCTACTCTGCCCTGGTCAGGCCTCAGCTGGAGTACTGTATCCAGTTCTGGGCTCCCCTGTATAAGAAAGACAGGGACCTCCTGGAAAGAGTCCAGCGGAGGGCCACAAAGATGATAAAGGGCATGGAGCATCTCGCCTATGAGGAGAGGCTCAGTAAGCTGGGTCTGTTCAGCCTGGAGAAAAGAAGGCTGAGAGGGGACCTGATCCATGTTTACAAGTATCTTAGTTGTGGGAGGCAAATGGAGGTGGGGAACCTCTTTTCGGTGGTCAGTGGGGACAGGACAAGGGGCAACGGCCTTAAGCTGGAGCACAGGAAGTTCCGCACCAACATGCGGAAGAACTTCTTCACAGTGCGGGTGACGGAGCACTGGAACAGGCTGCCCAGGGAGGTTGTGGAGTCTCCTTCCCTGGAGATATTCAAGACCCGCCTGGACGCCTACCTGTGCAACCTGCAGTAGGGAACCTGCTCTGGCAGGGGGGTTGGACTCGATGATCTCTTGAGGTCCCTTCCAACCCCTGCAATTCTGTGATTCTGTGATTCTGTGTAATTAACGTTATAATGAAAGTCGTGCCTTTTTTCTTTATGTAGTAAAATAAATTTAAGATTAGCTTAGACAGTATTATAGCAATTTTGGAACAATTATCATTTACTTTTAAAATTCGGTTAAGAAACAAACAAACAAACCAGCACCACAATTCAGGATTCACTTGGAAGAGCAGACATTGACAAAATCTGATGGCAGGTGTTGAGACTCTAAGTGTATACAAGTAGGAAAAATGAATAAATATAAATATTCAGGGTTGAATACTGATTGGAAAGCCCCTACTAAAAGATAACAGAATGATTTTTAAAGCTGCATTTTACTTCTAGAGATACAGAGAAATGATTTAAAGAGCTTCTTTTGCTGATTACTTTAGATCAAAATACTTGTTCAAAGTTAGCCAAACATGCCTTGTAGCCAAGTAGATGAAGTGTGTTCCAGAATTGTGTGTGTCTATGGATAGTCTGGAATATACTGTAGGTGCAGCTGGGAAATCTCAGAGATACCTCTTGCTAGAGTTCAGCTATTGGGTTATAAAAATATTTTTACATTTCCTGCAGATGGCTGTATTCTTTTCTTCGATCATAATTTTAATTCAGAATACATTATGGGCAGCTGCTGGCTATGATAGAACCTAATTGCTCTTTTACTAGACTCAGCTGCAAGCAGTCAAATTTCCCTTTCCTTTGCAGCATATATTACATATAAACATGGGTGGGGAGAAAAATAACCAATTAACTAAATACATATGGATAAAATGACTCACTAGGAGAGCTGATCAAATAATGTATCAAACTACAGCTTAGGTCAAAGGAAATTACAGGCCTTGTAGGACATGATAATATATATATGGAAATAATTATCAGCACAAACATGTTTGTAATTTGAGATAACACATGGAAAAAATACTGCTTCTGTTCAAAAAATCTTACTCAAATTATTACATTTTCATAAGAGGAAATTTATTTCCTTGAGTGAAAATTCGTCAGTCTCCAGGACACCTGCTCAACAGAAACCATTTCTTGCCACAAACCAAGTCAGTCCTCAGTACCTTCAGTGGACAGCTTTGCAAGAAAACTTGCTATAATTTTGGAAGTACTTTGCTGCCTTTCCTCTTAAAAAAAAAAAAAGGACTGAGGAACAGCTACTGTTATTAAGGCTACAGAGAAAAGATATGACACATGAGATAGATGGGCTGCAAAAAATGACAGGGTATGTAAGGATTCCTCTGTCCCCTCCCTCATATGAATAGGACCGAAACAGGGTAAGATTCTTTGCCACAAAGGATGAACACAAGGAAAAGCTGTAGATGTTTAAAACATGGAACAACAGTAATGAATGCTCTTTTAAACTCCCTTTACTAAAGACATTTAGTTAAATCAAGGGACAAGTGTTTAAAATGGAGGTAAATAGGTATCATCTAACACGATAAGTGAAACCTCTAGTCAGGGCATGATACTTAGACAAGGAAAAAAGTCAAAAATAAAGCAGGTTAGTCTGCTATTTAAAAAGTGCTAACAAACACGAATCTGTGAAATTAAATGTCTACTGGTTTATCTATGTAGCTAAAGGAATAATAGGAGGAAATAATAGAAATCCTTATGAATTAGGGCTAAGCTAGTCACTAGCTGTTTATTGCTAGGAATAAATCTTATTGAAATATTGTACATCCTGAAGTTTTACACTCTCTCCTGAAAGTTCTCCCATTTGTCATTGTCAGAGACAGGATACTGGTCTAGACAGATCACTGATCCTATCTAGTAATGGCATTTACTACGTTCCTTTACAGATTTCTGACTTCTACCAAAAACAAAATCTTGCCCTGTGCAGTCATAGTAGCTTTTTAGGATTTCAAAAGATAATCCAACCCTGAGTCACAGCACTGGTGATATAATCCTATGAACCACAGGCTATGTGTCAAAGAAAGATGACTGTATATATATAGGACTGATTTAATCAAAAAGACTACAAGTAGATTATTAACTATTTGAAATTGCATGAAGAAATACTGCTGTTATTTGTTATTTGTATGTGTTTGGATTTTAGTAGTGGATCCAGTAAAACTAATTATTTTTTTTTAATTAACAACTGAGGCACATATTGTATACACAACAGTTTTAGTTCAGCTTTAGGAAACACTGGTTTCCTGTGCAAAACTGGTTTTCAACTGGTTTGTCATCTTGTGGAGGATTTTTAGATAATCCCTAGGTTTTTTCCTCCTTCTCCTTCTCCTCAAAATAAAATAAAATAAAATAAAAAAACAACCTCATGCAAGCTGGCATATTACATAAATACTGTATGGTAATCCTTGTGATGCTCATCCTTCCAGGTTTTTCAATGGACAAAATTTAAGAAACCACATTGAAGATTTAACTTTATGAGGCCCAGACTATTCATAAGTTCAAGGATGATAAAATGGGGTAGGTAACTGGCACATTCACAATCAAGTTGATCCCAAAAAATGATTCTGAAACTTGAAACAAGAACAAAATTCTAGCAGTAATCATCCCTCTCTGAATCCACTAGCATACAGACTGAGATTTCTTTTTATCTGTATAAATAAGTATAATACAGTGTCAGTGAAGACTTTTCTAAGATCTTCATAACACAGATAGGATCTTCAACTTTGAAACTTTTGGAATGTAAACTTTCACAGTCTGGAAAATTTTTATTGTGAGAACATGAAAGCAAGTCCCAAATTCTGTCCCTCTGTTTTTCCACTGTATATAGGTGATTATCAAATAGTAACTAGCTATGCTGATGACCCCTCATCAGTGTGCCGGTGGGATATTAGTCTTCATTTTTGCCAACTAGTATTTATTAACTCTTTTTCTAGACTTCTTCTCATTTTCTAGTAGATTCTACATTTCCAGGAATATACGAAGACAGAACACTCATCCAAAATTTTCTACACAACATACGTATGTCATTTCTAACAGTGCTGGGCAAATAGCTGGTAACATTTAGACTAAGAAATCACAACAAAAAGTTCCAGTTTCTTAAAAGAAGCTTAGACTCCTATAGTCTTGGTATATTTTGTATTAAGTACAAGTAGTAATTGAATTAAAAGAATGACCTTATCAATGTATTGCATGGCAAGAATAACTGATACAACTAATAAATGTAGAATCATGAGAATCATGGAAGGGTACTATAAAGGAAACATGAGGTCGTGGCCTGAATGAGTGATTGAACAGCTGGGGAAGGGTGGTGGCTGGCCTAAGGAATACCTGTATGTACCCCCCCTTCACATGACCAGGAGGGGTGGACCCAGGGTGGGACTACCCTGGGCTCATTTAAGAGCTTGCCACCAAGGGAAAAGGATCTCTCACGTGGGATCTGGCTTTTCCTCATCTCGGTGGGAGATCATCGTGTAAATTGAAATATTTTGTTTATAATCATTAAACCATTTAATACTCTGCCTGGGATCACTAGAAATCTATCTGAAGCAATCTCACTTCTGCGATTGCACTGCAGGTACTGATTGCTGTATTTTATTTTATTAATCAGTCATTAAATACGTTCTTATGAGAAATGAAGCTAAAAAGAGCCTTATCCCATCCCCTTTGCTTTTTGTATGTGAGCTTTGAGAAGAAAGCAAAATATATGGTGACCTATATCTTACACCCAGAGACAAAATAGTGTTACAGTGTTAAACACAACAGCTGCTCTGAAAGTAATGCCTCCTATTTTATTATGTTGGCCCATTATGTTGATGTTAGAGGCAGATGTTGGTGGTACAGCAGTGGAGGTTGAACCTTTCCAACAATATTCCACTACATTTTGTTGCCATGTAACAGATGGTAGCAAAGGGTCAATCTGACAAAATGGTGTCTGACATGCAAGTGCATATGAAGTAAATGTGTGTCACTGAATTCCTCCACGTGGAAGAAATGGCACCACTGACATCCATCAACACTTGCTGAACGTTTTATAGAGACCAAACAGTGGATGTGAGCATAGTGGGACTGTGGGTAGTGCATTTCAGCAGTAGCAACAGCGATGTGAAAGACAAGCCATTCGAAATGGCCATGCACAGCTGTCACACCACAAAGTGAAGAGTGTCTCGATCAGCTTATTTGCACAAATCAGTGTATTGTGACCAAGTAACTGCATACGGAGCTGAATATTGGCTTCCATGCATTGGAAATGATGGTGGCCATGTTGGTATATTGCAAATTCTGCATCAGGTAGGCCCCATCGTTTTTCTAACAGGAACAGAAAGAACACTGTGTGCAAGTTTGCCAGGACCTGCTGAAACTATACAAGGCTGAAGGTGACAGTTTCCTGGATTGCATCATTACCAGTGATGAGACGTGGTATCACCGTTACAAGCCACAGTCAAAATGGCAGTCCATGAAGTGGCCACATGAACTCCTCATCAAAGGAAAAGTTCAAGACACACAGTCCTCCCCAGGTAAAATGATGCGCACTTCCTTTTGGGATAAGAAAAGGGTGATCCTTCTGGATTTCCTGGAACCTATACAAACCATCACCTCTGACCATTACATTGCAACTCTGACTAAGCTGAAGGCCTGAACTTCCAGAGTCAGGCCAGAGAAGAAGACAACCTTTCTCTTGCAACATGGTAACACCAGACCCCATAGCAGTTTGAAGATCATGGAGGACATTGCCAGTCTTGGCTGGACTGTTCTACCACACCTACCAAATAGTTCGAATTTGGCAACTTCTGACTTCCATCTACTTGGACCATTGAAAGATGGACTGCATGGGCAACATTTTCCTATCAAAGCTGCCATCGTAGCAGCTGTGAAACAGTGGGTCACCTCTGCTGGGGCAGACTTTTGTAAGCATGGCATGCAGGCTCTTGTTCATTGCTGGCAAAAATGCAAAATTAATGGTGGTGGTTATGTTGACAAATAGTGTTTGGTAGCTGAGCATTTGCTCTATCAAACAGTGTTATTGTGCTCTTTGTAGCTGTTGTAGTTTCCAGTTTCCACAGAGATAAATAGGAAGCGTTGCTTTCAGAGGGACCTACGTATTTGTATGGGCTACCTTTAATAAGTCCTGAGGAGTATGTCATGTCATTGGCATAGGAAAAATAGACTTAGAATTCATACTTTAATGTGCTTAGCATAAGTTGTACCCTGTACAGTCTAATACGTAACAGCATCCCAATGGCTGCTGGATAAGGAATGGGAATAAAGCAAAGAGAACTGAGAACATTTGTGATATTAAAGCACTTGTCATACCAAAATGCACTTACTAATTTTTCCTCTCCAGAGTTTTCTGCTGTCCAGGGAATTTTGGTAAGATCCTGAGTTGTTCTAGGGAGGGGGAAGGGATGAGGAAGCTTTTAATGTTTTTAGTATCCTTTGAAAGATTTCTGAATGTGTCGTGGGAGGAAATTTTTTCCCACACCATGAAAAAGGATAGGCAGTCACCCGCAAGTTACTCATTGCCAGGATTAGAAAATGAGCACTTCTAAGGCGTCTGTCACAAGCATTAGACAGGTTCAAAAGATGTAAAATAAAACTGTTGACTGGAAAATAATGGTCTCCTCTCTCTCTCATTCTCTCTCTTATTATGAAACATTGACCAAAAACTAGCTAATAATTTTACTTTAAAAAAATATAATATATGTTGTTAATTTTTGAAAATTAACCTGCTTTTCTTGTGCTGATCATGTTAGTATATTCAGACAGCAGATACTTAAAAGCATCACATTTTACCAAACAACCCAAGTTTCTGTGTTTGCAAAACCAGCATTAACAGTAGGTGCCAAATCTTCACAAAGTTAAGTGTCTTAAAGATATACCATGGGATGCTGATGTTATAAAAATAGATTTAAACATATAGGAATGCATTTACATGTTAAGGTTTTATGTCGTGTTACTGAACCAGCTACTGCTGTGATGTTTTGAAAACACCGTGGCATAAAGCTCCAAACACCCTGCAGTGTTATTTTATTGTGATCTGATTAGCACCTGTTTGCCTGCACTAATCCTACTTCAAACGAAAATGTGTGTTTTCCCCACAATCATTAGACCACACATTACACCCTTTCAAATGCAGACTCCTAGGGTTTAAGCCTGAATTTTTTCTTAAAGAAAATTCTTTTCTAGGCCAGTTCTGCAAATTAGAGCAAGTTATTCTGAGATAGCAGTTGCACCGTGATATTACTAAACAACTGTGCAAAGAGACTGAAAGGATACAGGCTTTAAATAGAACTAACTATAAAAGAAAAAACATCTACCTGTACCAACTATTTCACCACAACAAAAAGAAATCTTTAGACAACTTATTCTTAATAGGCCAGTCAAGATTTGAACATACCTTCTGGGAAGTACCTACAAACAGGGCAAGACTAGTAAATTTGTTTTGTCTTATTGTTTCTTGTTGGGGCAAACCTTAGCTTTGATTTTCCTATTTTCCTCTACCATTTTGACTCTTCAAATCTTCAAATGAAAACAATCGTGCTGCTGTCACTGGGAGAATGTAAGTATTTCAGGGATCATGGAACATAACAGTTTATAATGAACATATTTCTAAATACAACTCTCCTACAGTGTCTTTCCTGGTGGATATAGACAGAGTAGGTTTTTTTCCTGGAAGAAGAGCATAACATTTATATTAACACGCCTAGACTTTTTCATACAGGTAATCCTATCATAATATTTCATTAGATAAATAAACAAATCCACATTCATATCAGATCTTGATACAATTTTTGGTGCTTCTTCACAATCATTTCAACAATGATATTTGTATTCTTCTTAAAAAATAATATAGTTTTAATTGCCTTTTTAGCTTAAAAAACTCCTAATTTTTCTGCACAAGTGTGTTGACTGTTAGAATGTCTCTATGACATTTTTTAATATGTCTTTGACTTCTGTATTAGATTTAAATTCAGTACTATATTGGCAACCAAATAGTTTATTATCCAAGATTAGCATCCAAGGGATGCAACACCACCCCCTACAAGGAAAGTCTGAGAGAGCTGGGGCTGTTCAGCCTGGAGAAAAGAAGGCTCTGAGGTGACCTGATAGCTGCCTATCAATATCTAAAGAGGGGGATAGACTCCTTAGCAGGGTCTGTGGGGACAGGACATGGGGGAGAGGCTTCAAGCTGAAAGAGAGGAAATTTAAGTTAGATTTAAGGAAAAAGCTTTTAACAGTAAGGGTGGTGAAGCACTGGAACAGATTGCCCAGAGAGGTGGTGGAAGCCCTGTCCGTGGAGACATTCAAAGTCAGACTAGACCAAGCTCTGAGCAACCTGATCTAGCTGTAATGTCCCTGTTCATTGCAGAGCAGTTGGGCTAGATGACCTTTAAAGGTCCCTTCCAACTCTCAGGATTCTGTGATTCTATGATTAGATGTGTAAATCACAAGAAAAGTTGTCTATTGCATAGACAATAATAATTACTGATGTTATCATGCATTCAGATCATATAATTCTGTTTTTCTTCTCATTATACAAATTTATTATGAAGGTTTCCACTTTCATTTGTTAGACGTTTGTTAGACATGCATTTATCACAAGTCTTGTCAGGTCAAATCATTTTGAATAATATTTGTTAATATTGCACTCACTGTTAATTTCACCACTTACTGCACATTTTTCTGGTCACTTACGTAAGTAATGTATACTCAAATGTTTACAGGGTGAATTCTTCATATGTCACTTGTTCTCACCTAAAACTTCCTCCCTAATAAGCATACTTTAAGTTATTAAATAAATTCTTCATATATTCAACAACATACGATTATCTCAGAAACTTCCACAGTTTCTTCATTCCTACTCCTTCTTTTTTACCAAATACATTTTGAAAGATTAAAAAACTCAGCATTTATACGTCTATAATAACTCATTAATATAATTTTTTGAGCTCTCAAATTTTTTAGGTACTGAAAGAAAAACGAAGGTATCAGTGCTGTCTCAAATGTCTTGCATACTGCATTAAGAATCCCAAACTCCTGTTGGGGAGTAAACTGATCATCCCTTCAGTGGGGTATCTTGGAAAAGCACTGCTTATCATAGGCTAAGTGTACAAGATTTATTTTTGTATTATTTTGATTTACCCTAGTGCAGGAAGTTAAAAATATTTTTAATACCTGAATGATAGAAGTAATTGAGTTTTAATGTAAAGGGGCTTAGGGATTTCTGAGCTGAAAATGAGAGAAAATAAGATAAAGTACAAGGTAGAGGACTTTTCAAAAGACTGCAGAGGTAGTCCATGGACAAGAAAAGAACAAAAGGAAGACCAAGAAGTTTGTCAAGAACAAATAAGGTATGTCAGTGGAAAAAAGTGACTGCCATAAGGTGGAGAAAGATGATGACAAAAACTGGCAGAAGAGTAATACCACTAGACAATCTTCAGAAAAAAATAGTAAGATACATAGGAACACATTTCATATTGAAATGTTTCTGCTATATGATAAACAGTGAAATGTGTCTGTGAAAGCAGAGTAAATGAAGGATAGACAAAAAATACAATTAGAGGAGTATCTAGAATAAAAAGCAGTCCACACACTGGAGACAAAA
>WBMW01003635.1:181726-222589 GCA_013396635.1 Penelope pileata | reverse complement strand
AAAAAAAAAAGAAAAAGGAGAGATGAATGAAGATGGATACCAAACGAAAGAGATGGTGAAAGCATATTATAAGAAAAAACAGCATGAAAAACTTGTTTATTTTTTCATTTTCAATGAAAAATATTTTTTTTCTCTGCTTGAAGTGCTTCTGCACTTTCAGTACTTTCATTTCAAACTAAATGGGAAAGATTTTCATATTGCTGAATGAAACACATCTTTAACCCAAGAAATATCACATGTTAAAGTTCTGTCAGTTTTCCTAATTTTTATAAACCAATTTAGCAATGTCAAATTCAAAATGATGAAGGAATATAAACCTCAAAATATAGTAATCCTACAACACACCTAAAAACGAGCTGAATGAAGAGATACATATAAACGTTACCACTGTAAGAATGGCTTTAGTAAATTTAACTACATTACAGCTACATTAAAAAACTATGAACTGACTGTAACATTTGCTGTCACATGCTCACTCAGTTACATCAACATTTTTAAAATATAGAGACATGAATTTTCAAATTTGCAGTGAATCAGGTTTAGTTCTCCTGCTCATAGACCAATTGTTAGGAGTGGATATACTGTGGATAAATGGCATAATATATACAAAATCATAATGTCTCAAAAGACTATACATAAAGCAAAGAACTTGCACAAATTTACTACCAGCATATCCATATTGTACTGTATGGGTAAATAAATTAATAGGAAACGGGAAAAAAATTCCTCAACAGGTATCAATCATAACCTGGTTATTGATTTAACTGAAACTTCTATGAATAACCAACAGCAGAGAAAAAAATGACATTTCAGTTTATCAACACCACTGAGTGATAGTAAGGTTTATATTTCATTTCATGTTTCCAATTGGCTTGCTGTATGACTCTTTATAACTGATTTAAATTTTCTATTTTGGCATGGAGAGCATTTAGATAATTATATCAATTTATCAGTCCTCCTAGACAGGGAGGATTAATTTCTTCTATGATTTTTATTATTATTATTGTTTAGGACATAATATCTTTGATGCTGAGCACATATGGAGATATACTTTATGTGAATCAAGCTGACAAAATTATGGCTAAGACAATCTATAATTCTGTCATTCTACATTAGGTAATATTCAAAATGTTTTAAGATCCTGTAAAAACAGGTACAAAAAGATCTGGATCAATTTTGGAAACATTCAGCAAGCTGCAAAAACAGGACTGCATTATTACTTACAATTATTCCAATTCCTAATCCTGGTGTTTTAATAAACATTAAATATTTATCTTCCGTGTTCTCTGATCTTTTCTAAACAGCCTGTGGTTTTTAACACTTAAGTCCTGATTATTTTGTTTTCCTGTTGATTTTAATTTCCTGTCTCATTTACTGAGGTCTCTTTTAATCACTCTAGCAATGTTCAGATTACCAGTTTATGTGGTTGACTTACAAACATGTAAAAGGCCAGAAATAAGGGGGTAGTATGTCATAAACCTTGTAATACCTATTCCTTCTGGATTAAAAAAGGAAGACTGCTTTTCAAACATACTACACAGGTGTATCTTCAGTGCAGAGGGAGTAGCCATTAGCTTTACAAATTGAAGGTATGCACAGTGGAATCAGGGAGGTGAGGCTTGGGAAAAATACAGGGATGCTGTCCGGACTTGCAGAGATGCGATAAGGAAACCCGAGGTGCACATTGAACTTGGTGAGGGTTGTGAAAAACAACGAGAAGGAATTCCACTGGTGCATTGGTCAGAAGAGACCTCTGGTACATAAGAAGGGAGAACTGGCTACAACAGACATGGAGAAAGAAGGCTGAGGTACTCAACATGAACTTCACCTTAGTCTCCACTGGCAGTCAGGCTTCCCACACCTCTCACGTCCCTGAACCTCTAGACAGGGGTTGGAGGAGAGAAATCCCTCCCACAATAAGAGCAGAGCAAGTTCAAGATCACTTGATGAAACAGATCAGGTTTCTGTTTCATCAGGACTATAGGACCCATTGACAAGCATCCCAGGGTCCTAAAGGATCTGATGTGGTTGCCAAGCAACTCCACAACATGATGATCAGAGGGCTGGAGAAGAGAAGGCTCTGGGAGGACCTCATTGTGGCCTTTGATTGTTAAAAGGAGCTGATAGACAGGAAGAAGACTGACTTTTTGCATGAACAGATAGTGATAGGACAACGGGGAATGGATTTAAACTGAAAGAGGGGAGATTTAGATTATGTATTAAGAGGAATTTTTTTATTCAGAGTGTGATGAGGACATTGTCCAGAGAAGCTGAGCAACAAAAGAGCAAGAAAAGCATAAAACTGCTGGGATATCTGTCCTTGTTTTTGAGAAACTAATGTNTGTCCGGACTTGCAGAGATGCGATAAGGAAACCCGAGGTGCACATTGAACTTGGTGAGGGTTGTGAAAAACAACGAGAAGGAATTCCACTGGTGCATTGGTCAGAAGAGACCTCTGGTACATAAGAAGGGAGAACTGGCTACAACAGACATGGAGAAAGAAGGCTGAGGTACTCAACATGAACTTCACCTTAGTCTCCACTGGCAGTCAGGCTTCCCACACCTCTCACGTCCCTGAACCTCTAGACAGGGGTTGGAGGAGAGAAATCCCTCCCACAATAAGAGCAGAGCAAGTTCAAGATCACTTGATGAAACAGATCAGGTTTCTGTTTCATCAGGACTATAGGACCCATTGACAAGCATCCCAGGGTCCTAAAGGATCTGATGTGGTTGCCAAGCAACTCCACAACATGATGATCAGAGGGCTGGAGAAGAGAAGGCTCTGGGAGGACCTCATTGTGGCCTTTGATTGTTAAAAGGAGCTGATAGACAGGAAGAAGACTGACTTTTTGCATGAACAGATAGTGATAGGACAACGGGGAATGGATTTAAACTGAAAGAGGGGAGATTTAGATTATGTATTAAGAGGAATTTTTTTATTCAGAGTGTGATGAGGACATTGTCCAGAGAAGCTGAGCAACAAAAGAGCAAGAAAAGCATAAAACTGCTGGGATATCTGTCCTTGTTTTTGAGAAACTAATGTATCGGTCTGGTTTGATGGAAGTGGTTGCAATTTTCAGTGAGTTCTCAAGGTGTTTGTCAGAAATTTTTGATGAAATTTTACTCTTCCTGTGCTACATTATTGAAAATAGTTGTTCACAATTGTGTGTACTGCCAAAAAGCGATGATGTGAATAAGGTGTGGTTGTGAAGTGAGTAATATTTTTCTCTGGTAAGATGGAGAAGTCTAGTAAAGAGACATGATCAGATTTTTCTTTGAGTCAAATATCTGATTACAACTCTACACATTCCATTTGAAAACTTGCAGATAATGTATTTACGTTGACAGAAAATGTAGTTGTAAATACATCAAAAACTTCATGATTTTTTTCAGCCATCTTGAAACCTATTTTCAAATTCCTTTAACAAAATGGAAAGTAAGGCTACGTATTTTTTGCTGTTCATCAGTCTGTGTTTAGCCAATGTATCAAAACACATAAAATTGTTTGCCATAACTTGAGTTAGCACTGCACTGCACCCTCCCCTTGACCTGTTTTCAGCTCACAGTGTTGAATAGCACATGGATGGTTTGGTTGATGCTTAGCAGTAAGTGTGGGCCTGCAGATGGGATGGGCCACTGGCAGAAGGGGCGGGCTGCAGTGCAGGCTGTGCTGGGCTGCATGTGGTCCACAGCATGTGTGTTGGACACGTCTGCTCTAAAGTTTATTAATTCATTGGTCATGTTTTGCCAGCTGCAAATAGCATGGAGCATTCATTTCCTAGGAACTGAGCTCAGCCTGTTCCCCACGTATTTCACCCTGCAGACTGTAAGATATTTTTAAATTAATTCTTCTTGTGCAGACAGAAGAAACTTTCTTCAGCCCCTCCAAGTTGGCAGTGCTATATGTTGTTCCCTAACTTTCAGTGCAACTGTCTCTTTCTTTGACAAACTCAGAAGTCTCTACAAATGAAGACAGTGTTTCCATTTGCAATAAACCAAAAAGCAATAATCTTGACATAAAAAAAATTCTGGACTTACCTGCAATGCACAACCATAGGTCCAGCATCAGGTGGGTTGCAGGTCTTGACTCGTCGCAGGAAAGCTAAGAATGGAGTTGGGTGTTCTGGAACACCATGGTCAGGCCAGGCAGTGAACTGGAATTGCCTCACTTCCCTTTTTTCACTTGAACCATTCTAAGAAATTAAAAACAAAATATGACAAAATTGCTGTTTGATGTGATATTGGTACATTTGAGTAAAACAACATCAGAAGCATATATACCAGAGAAACCCATTTAAATCACATTTGGGACCAGAGAGAAACTGAACTTGGGCTACGGAGGGCAATGTTTCTTATATTCTAAATTGCATGATTAAAACAATGTAAGAGTTTTATTTATACTGCACAGTAATCCATCACAAGAAGATCCAGTGCCTTAGTTAATATTTCATTCAGTTAAACTGTGAATAGTGAGAGCTCTGTATTAACTTAAGAAATAACAAGCTGGAATAAGAATATGGTCTGATAGTAGAAGCGTTTCATTGTTCCATGTTGCTAGGGGGCAAAGAGAGAAGGACGGAAAGGGAAGAGAGAGAGGAAGAAAAAGAGGAGGGAAAGCAGGAAGGAAAAGAAAGAAGGGAGGAAGGGAGGCTGTAGAGGGAAGACAGAAATAGGGAGGAGGATGGAAGGGCAAGAAGAAGAGAGGGAAAGAAAAAGGAAGGAACAGGGAAAGGGGAGAGGGAAGAAAAAAATTGTATACCTTGTAAAGTGCAAATGTACGAACACAGTATGTTGCCAATTCAACTGTGTCTAAAAGGGTCACTTGGATCAGTCCGTAAGTTTCTGTGCCTCTGGTTGGCCAGTACTGATCACATTTCACCTGCAGTGAAAAACATAAAATGATTTCATACTGTAGAACTGACATTTTTCATGTACGTGAGTGCTTATCACTGTAGGCTTTCAAAATGTATGGAGTTAGAACTTTTAACAACTGCTTGGATCCAGCACAAGAAGGTTATTTTATTTCACATGAACTGCTTTTCCAATAGTAACTCTTACAATATCACCTTCTCTAATGGATATTTGTACATTCAGTGGCATATATGGTCAAAAATACCAATAAGTAGAGAAACACTAAAGAAAAAAGAATTTATAATGGTTAAAAATATCACCTAAGTAACTCCTCTTTCAAAAACCAGAATTTAATAATGGTACTAAACCAGTAAATGCAGATATGCAAATTCTTGAACTTTTCTCATATTTAATCTATTTCACATTACTCTCAAAACATATAAAGTGTTGCTCTGATGCTAGTATGTAGGTTGCTCTGAAAGTAATGCCTCCTATTTATTTCCATGGAAACTGCAATAGATACAGTGAGCACCATAACAATGATAGAGCAAAATCTCAGCCTCAAAACACTATTTTTCAACATATTCACCACTCTCTGCATTTTCACCAGCTATGAACAAGAGCCTTGTCTTAGTTTCTAAGAGAAGTTATTTTTCTCATAGTGTCTGGTATGAAGCTATGTTTTGGCTCTAGAAGGAAAACAAAGCTGGTAACACCTGGCAGTGTTGAACAGAGCCAAGGATATTTCAGTTTCTCAGCTTCTTGTATTGCTCTGCCAGAGAAGGGGTGGGAGGTGGGGGTACAAGGAGCTGGGAGGGGACAGGGCCAGGGCAGCTGACCCAAACTGACTGAAGGGGTATTCCATACCATACTACATAATGTAAAATAGGGATGGGGAGTTAGTCGGGGAGGGGCTGCTGCTCAGGGACTGGCTGGGTATTGGTCAGTGGGTGGTGAGCCTTTGCTTTGTGTATCATTTATTTTTTTTTGTATATATATATATGTGTGTGATTACTATTATTGTTTTTACTTCCTTTGCTGTCTTAGCAAATAGCTTTTATCCCAACCCACAAGTTCTACTGTGTTTTCTCCTGATTTTCTCCCCCATTCCACCTGGGGAGTGGAGGTGGGGGGATTGCTGAGCAAACAACAGTGTAGGACTTAACTATCTTCTGGGTCAAACCACAACAAGCTTGCATACCACACTTGCAACTATCTGTACCAGCAGAGGTGAACCTTTCACCACTTTTGTCACTTTCACCACTGATGAAACACACCACTTACCACTTCACCTTGCTGACGTCCACTGTTTGGTCTCCATTAATGTTCAGCAAGTGTTGATGAATGTCAATGGGTATGATTTTTTCCACATGGGGGAATTCAATTCCACACCTTTGCTTCATAAGCACTTCCATGTCAGATACCATTTTGTCAGACTGCCCCTCTGCTGCCGTCTGTCGCACGGCAACAAAATGAAAAGGAATGCTGGCAGGAAGGTTTAACCTCCACTGCCATACCACGAACACCTGCCTCGGATATTGCGGCCCAGTGGAATAAAATAGGAGACGTTACTTTCAGAGGAGCCCTCGTATGAACCATATTTAGTGTGATATGTAATATCTCAGTAAAATACTGAATTTATCTGAGAAATAATTTTGGTATACAGATAAATAAAAAACCACTGGCAACTACTAACTGCACTGAGAAAATATACAATTTTCTTCTCAGTTTAGTGTTATGAGGCATAAAACAAACTTATGCATTTAAAAATATGGTTTGAAAGAGAAGGTTCTTTCAACACATTTCAGAAGACACAGGGCATTTCAGTCAGAGAAATGTCCATTTTAAAGCACTGTAGATTAGAATATTAACAAGCCAAAATATTTCTGAATAAGATGATGCAAAAAAGAACAATATGCTTATGATCTTTTCTGAAGCTCAATACACTTCTAGTATTTATGATGGAAGCTATTACAAAACAATGAATACAAAATCCCTAATATATTCAGAGAAGATGTTACAAAATATTGTAGGGGTTAAGTGAAAATATTTTGGCTTCATTGGCTGATACATTCAACTGTGAGTCAATCTCAGTTCTGTCCATAACAATGAATTCTTATTAATTAGCCTTGCCTATAGTAGAGAAAAGTGTATTCTGATTTCAGTAATAATACATTGTGGTTGTTCAATAAATAATTTCATTAGTCACTCTAAGCCAGATTCATATAAAATTTAATGATAATAGAGCAAGCTGTAAACAACAACAAAAGTAGAATATTGCACAGTATTTCTGATAAAAATGTGAATTATCATGCTAATCCCAGAAAAAAACTGACATTTCCTCAAATGGAAAATTAAAAAAAAATCTTTTAAGCTTGTGTATTCTCCAGCTTTCTCACTCTGTTCATGACTTATTAAAAAAGACTTAGTGCATTTTCAAATTCCCCAGTCCTAAATAGCTTTTGCTTGCAAATTATTTCAGTTTGAGTATTAGAGGGAATAGATTAACAATGGTTCACAAATCACATTCTGAGAAGAAGTAATATACATAAAAAGAAGAAAAACACACTGACCAATGAAGAAGGTGATGAATGTTCATTAGACACATATACAACAAAAAGAAACAATTTTTTCTAGGAAGTGATAGCTTAATTTATAGATAAGAAGTGAAAAAAAAAAACAACCAATTATATTGATACCACACTCTTGAAAATTAGATTATCTGTGTATACACTATACAGGAATATATATATATACATAGGAACTAGGAAAGTCCTTTGTGCCATTGACCAAAAGAGGAATTAAGTATATAATGAGCATCAGTAATAAATTTTGGAGGGTTCTTAACACTAAAAAAATCCACTGTAGTCTTCTACAAACCAGTCAGACAGGTGTATTTTAAGATAGCTATAGTAAATCTCATTGCACTTTACTTTTAATATAGGTACAATGTAACTTAACTGCATTTTAGTGAGAAAAGATATGGTTTATTTTTATTTCCTATAGGATGACATCATATATCTATTTTCAATGGAAAAATGTTTGCGACACTATACATCATAATTAACTAGCACTAATTTTGAAAGATATGTGTTCTTCAAACACAGCATTTTCTAATGCGTTTTCATCTGAGGCACTACCGAGAAAGTATCAAAGAGATACACTAGAAGTATGGTAGTCTAATGTTAAATATACACCTAACGTCTGTAGAAAAATTCTCATTTTCAGTTAAAACGGGAGAAAACTCATATGGTTTCTCTTTTATAATCAGTCTTTGTTTTTATTCATTTATTAGTTTTTTCTAATATAAACTGCAACACTTTTCTAGTTTTTCTGAGATACCTTCTGTAATAGCTAGCTGATACAGACTACTTCAACAGCTCAAAAATAAATGCAATTTTTAGATCACAGCATGCATTATTTGGATGTGGGAACTAATAAAAATAAGTATCAAAATTTTAGAAAGAAAAACTGATTTTGGATTGATATTATTTTGATTTTTTGGGAGAACATATGAGGCATAAGTTGATAGAACAATATCTTTTATTCTATTTGCCTCTTGATTTTTGTCAGGACAAGAGGTCTTCTTCAAAGAAATGCCCCTACCTGCTGCCTAGATTTTTGCTTATGTGATCATAAAGCTTACATTCCCAACACTCCTAAGAATTTATCTTTCTGAGAGATGAGAACAATGTTTTCTATCTATGTTCAACAGCAGAAAAGAATCAAATAATTGAGACTATCAAATGTTGAGACACTATTAGCTGAGACAGTGTTCCTGTTAAATGCTTTACCAAAATTTTTCAAAACAAATCATCAGATTCCAGCACTTAAAACAAGCTTATTTTCAGGTTACACATTAAACTTTTTTCAGAAAAAAAATCTCAAAACTCTGAAGTCACACGAAATTTTACATGAAATGTTAACAAGTGTATGTTGAAAATTGGTTGCCAAACGCATTTTACTTTAGCTCATCAGACTGTGCTTAAGTTGTTTCTGTTAGGGAGAATTTATTCCTCACTTGTATATGTGGTTTGGCAAACTGATAATTTTAATCTGATAAAGCACAGTGATCATTAAATGCATCATCCTTCAGAAATGAAGACTAGGGAGTTAACTTATTTTCAGACTAAGTTTGCAACAAGCTGTTGGTGAATTTCATAGTCTTCATCTTCTTCTTATCCACTCAGCTCCCAATTTCAAGGACTGAGCTTTTCCTCTGCAGGCCATATTCACATTTACACAGTGAGTTTTTTTGTCATCTTGACTCCCCTCAAATAAAGAAAATAACTTTCACCAGTAATTCTCTAATATTCTCTTGCCTGTCACTAAAGGTGGCAAGAAAAATGAAACAGACACTTAAGCATGAAAGAACTCACTGGTAATTTTGAAGAGAAATTAAACTGCAATTAATGACAAGCATACCTTTCAATTTTACTTTCCCTATCTCAGGATGATAGGCTGCATAATGCCAAACCACAATATATGAGATCAGATCTGTTCTCAAAAGATAAGTAAATATAATACATGTATCATAGTAGTAGACACAACTTAGAAGATTAACTAATGATACATGTACCACAGTAGTAGGCACAACTAGAATATATAACTAATGATAATGACATCCTTTCAGACTGCCCCCCAAACATACATAGATTTTCTTTCTCCATGATTCTTACACACAGATCACCCTCCGTCTTTGTGGAGGTATGAGCATTCCTGAAAGTAAAGGTAATAGAAAATGTAAATGTTTTCCATTAAAAATGACAAGGTTGAGACCACTTCAGACTTGAGGGGTTTAAGCAGCTACCAGAGTTCTTAAGAGTATTAGTGAGTATTTACACAAGTCACAGACAATAGAGAGGGTGCTGTCTTGCATCAACAAAGCTGAAGGAAGGTTATTTCCATATGAACATATAAATACAAAGAATCCTGACATTCAAGGGTAGAGAAATAATTTTCCGGTACAAAGTGCCATCAGCCAGGCTGAGAAAACCCTTCAGGTGAATCTTAACACACGAGCCAGCTGTTACAGACCGTCTTAGCTTATAAGAGCAAAATGCAGTTCAGAAAAGAGAGGGAAAACTAATAGACAGATTCATACAGTGTATTTCCTGTTGTGAGAATAGCATATGAATTATGATAAATCTGAAATAACAACAGTAGAATGTGACAAACTTCTTCCTTTGGTTTCTTAACAACAATAGCCTTTTACAGACAAAAATTTCATTTTCAAATGATCTTGCTTCAAAAAGAAAATATCTCTATAATGCTGAACTATAATAATATTCGTGTGAAAAAGGCAGTGCTGGTAGTTGCTGATGGAAACTGCCTCAAATGCTAAAAGGCTAGCTGGGTGCTTCAGACATTTCAGCTAATGTTCTGTCTGCAAGCAATTGCTGTTTAAAGTAATTGTTCTGTTTGCAGCAATTCCACAATACCTAAGGATCAGGCTGATTTGAGTCTAAAGATCACAGACACTAGCACTAGTTTGATAGATTGTAGTGCAAAGGTTCTAAAAAAAGTAAGAACAGAAGTCCCACATTTTCGAGGTCATATTTGAACTAGATTTTGCCGCGTGTCATTTGTTCACTCTGGTGTAACTCTAAATGACAGATTAAAAGTTTAAAGACCTGTGAGAAACAAGGCTGAAGACAAAACAGTTCAAAGTTTAAGACTTTGGTTTGAAGAGGCACTGGATTTAATAGAGTTCTAATTTCTGAAAGAATTGACCACTCTGCTCCTGGAAGACAGAACTTTCTAAGCCTCACTAAGTAGATTCCCAAAACAATCGCTTCTGGACATTTTGGTTCTGTAAATCAATTTTTCAGTACAGAACAGAGAACAATTGTATTCACCGATCTCTAATATGGATTTATAGTAGGCACATACTTGTTAGAGAGCATAGACAAAGATGTTACCCTACAAGATGAATCATTGTTAAAATTAAGCTGGACAGAATATTTGGGGTTTAAAAACTGGGTATAAAATAGTCACTTCTGCAGTACAATGCATCCTGTCAAGGCTCTTAACTACAGTAGGTTTGAAAAAGCTCCAGACATTTTTGGAACAGCATAAATAAGCTCTCCATTTCCATTTGTAAGGAATCAAATTGGGGAGGCAGGAAACTGGCAGGCCTGAGCAATGATATGCTGGTCAAACTGAGAATGTAGGAAGGAAGTGCAAAGGCAATGGAAGCAGAGATGTGTGGCCTGGGAAAAATACAAGGATGTCACCTGGATGTGTAGAGATAGGATCAGGAAAGCCAAGGCATAGATGGAATTGAACTTGGCAAGCAATGTTAAGAATAACAACATGGGATTCTATGGGTACCCCTCTGATAAATGAGAAGGGAGAACTGGCTACAACAGACATGGAGAAGGCTGAGGTGCTCAACATGAACTTCACCTTAGTCTCCACTGGCAGTCAGGCTTCCCACACCTCCCACGTCCCTGAACCTCTAGACAGGGGTTGGAAGAGAGAAATCCCTCCCACAATAAGATCAGAGCAAGTTCAAGATCACTTGATGAAACAGAACAGGTTTCTGTTCCATCAGGACTATAGGACCCATTGACAAGCATCCCAGGGTCCTAAAGGAACTATCTGATGTAATTGCCAAGCAACTCTCCAACATTGTTCTCTTCAATATCTTCATCAATGACATTGATGACGGGATTGAGTGCACCCTCAGCAAGTTTGCCTGTGGCACCAAGCTGAGTGGTGCAGTTGACACGTTAGAAGGAAGGGATGCCATCCAGAGGGACCTTGATAAACTGGGAAGGTGGGCCTGTGTGAACCTAATGAGGTTCACCACAGTGAAGTGCAAGGTCTTGCACTTGGGTCAAAGTAATCCCAGATATGTGTACAGACTGGGAGAAGAGATCCTTGAGAGTAGCCCAGCTGAGAAAGACCTTGGGGTCCTGGTGGACGAAGAACTGATTATGAGCTAGCAGTGTGCTCGTGCAGCTCGAAAGGCCAACAGTATCCTGGGCTCCATCAGGAGAGGGGTGGCCAGCAGGGACAGGGAAGTGATTGTCCCTCTCTACTCTGCCCTCAGGAGGCCCCATATGGAGTACTGTGTCCAGGTCTGGGGCCCCCAATACAGGAAAGATGNCTGAACAGAACCAAGGACATTTGTATGTCTCTGCCAGGAGAGTGAAGAGTCTGGGGGGGCCGTAGGGAGCTGGGAGGGGACAAGAATGGGGCAGCTGACCCAAACTGACCAAAGGGATACTCCATACCACATGACATCATGTAATATTGTAATATAAGGAAGGGAAGCGAGCGGGGAGGGCCCGTTTGCTTGGGGATTGGCGAAGTGGGTCGTGGTCAGTGAGTGACTGCTTTGTACAATCACTTGTTTTGTATATAATTTTCATTACTGTTATTTTACTCTATTTTCCTTTTCTGTTAGTAAATATTTTTTATCTCAACCCCTGAGTTCTACCTTATTTCTCGATTCTCTCCCTCATCCCAGCTGGGAGGAGGAGGGGGGTGAGCGAAAGGCTGTGTGGGGTTTCCAGGCCTGCCTGCTGAAACCAGAACACTGGGTAACCTGATCTAGTACGTAATCTGGAGGTTGTTGGCCCTGCCTGTGGCAGGGTGGTTGGAACTTGGTGATCCTTGGGGTCCCTTCCAACCCGGGCCATTCTGTGATTCTGTATTGAAAAAGTCATGGCTGTCAGGCAAAGTCCACGGTAACTGGAAAAAGGGAAATATCACTTCCATTTTTAAGAAAGGGAGAAAGGAATACCTAGGGAATTACAGATCAGTGAGCCTCATCTCTGTGCCTGGGAAGATCATAGAACAGATCCTCCTGGAAGCTGTGTTAAAGAACATGCTGGACAAAGAGCTGATCCAAGACAGCCAGCACAGCAAGCTGAAATTGTGTCTGATTAAGTTAGTGTCCTGCGATGGAATATCTGTGTCAGTGGACAAAGGAAGCCTAACACCTATATCTCTAAATTGGAGAGGTATAGATTTGAAGCGTAGTTTGTTTAGTTGACAAGGAATTGGCTGACTGGCTGGAGCCCGTGTTGAGTGATATCCTTCCTGGGTCCATCTTGTGACCGGTGCTTTTTAATATCTTTATCAATGACATAGACAGTGGGCTTGAGCGCACTTCTGGCAAGTTTTGTAGATGACACTAAGCTGAGTGGTGCAGTTAATATGACAGAAGGAAGGGATGACATCCAAACAGATCTGGACAAGACTGAGAAGTGGGCCCATGTAAATCTAATGAGGTTCAACAATGCCAAGTTTAAGGCACTGCACATGGGTTGAAGTGGCCTCTTGAGATACAAATACTGATTGGGAGAGGAACTTATTCAAAGCAGCCTTGTGGAGAAAGACTTTGGGATGCTTAACAAGAACCAGCACTATGTAGTTGCAGCCAAGATGGCCAACTGTATCCTGAGCTGCGTCAAGAAAGGCACGGCCAGCAGAGTGAGGGAAGCAATTATTCCCCTCTGCTCTGCCCTCGTGAAGCCCAGTCTGGAGTACTGCATCCATGCCTAGGGCCTCCAGCACAAGAAAAACATGGAGTTGTTGGATTGGTCACAGAGGGAGGCCAAGATGATCAGAGGGCTAGCAAAGCATGCCTCGTATGAAGAAAGGCTGAGAAAGCTGATCTTGTTCAGCCTAGAGAAGAGAAGGCTTTGGGGAGACCTCATTGGAGCATTTCTGTGTATGAAGGAAATTGACTTTTTACATGGGCAGATAGTGACAGGTCAAGGGAGAATGCTTTTAAACTAAGAGACTGTAGACTTAGATTAGATATAAGGAGTATATTCTTTGCTCAGAGAGTGGGGAGGCGCTGGAACAGGCTGCCCAGAGAAGTTATGGATGCGCTGTCCCTGGAGGTATTCAAGGCTGGTTTGGATAGCATTTTAGGCAACCTGTTCTAGTGGAAGGTTTCCCTGTCAATGGCAGGGGGGTTGCAACTAGATGGTAAGATCCCTTCCAACTCAAGTTATTCTATGATTTTTTATGATATTTAAGCCAATTGATTCATAGAAAGCCTCAGTCCTCTTGAAAAACATTTGTCGGCCAATACTTAATTCTGAAAGATAATTGATAATTAAAAAGATAACTTCTAAACCATTTCCATTCTGATCTTTATGACTGAGTGTGGCACAGGTATTAAAAGAAAAGGGAACTGACTTTAAAAGGAGTGTTGAGTATATTTGAAATACATTTTCCAACTTGTCAACTTATCTTTCATCGTTATCTATACAAGCCAAGAACAGTTCAAAATTATATTTGAAACTCATTGGTGTGAGATGTCCTTTTTTAACTCTTCCTAACAGCAGATAAGGCAGGGTGTATTCTTAGTGAATACATTTTGAAAGATAAGTCTGTCTGTCAGTTAAGTACAGCAACATTTTCCCAAAAAGTCTTGAAAAGGTTTATATGAATCGAAGTGAGAGGAAAAATCACAGAATCACAGAATTGTAGGGGTTGGCAGGGACTCTAGAGATCATTGAGTCCAACCCTCCTGCCAAAGCAGGTTCTGTAGTGCACATCGCACAGGTAGGCATCCAGATGGGCCTTGAATATTTCCAGAGAAGGACAATCCACAACCTCCTTGGGCAGCCTGTTCCAGTGCTACATCACCCTCGCTGCGAAGAAGTTCTTCTGCAGATTTGTGTGGAACTTCCTATTTTCCATTTTGTCACCATTTCCCCTTGTCCTGTCCCCACACACCACCACGACGACTCTGGCCTCATCACTTTGCCTCCTGCACTTTAGATATTTACAGACATCAACAAGATCTTATCTCAGTCTTCTTTTCTCAAGGCTGAACAGACCCAGGNGCGATGGAATATCTGTGTCAGTGGACAAAGGAAGCCTAACACCTATATCTCTAAATTGGAGAGGTATAGATTTGAAGCGTAGTTTGTTTAGTTGATAAGGAATTGGCTGACTGGCTGGAGCCCGTGTTGAGTGATATCCTTCCTGGGTCCATCTTGTGACCGGTGCTTTTTAATATCTTTATCAATGACATAGACAGTGGGCTTGAGCGCACTTCTGGCAAGTTTTGTAGATGACACTAAGCTGAGTGGTGCAGTTAATATGACAGAAGGAAGGGATGACATCCAAACAGATCTGGACAAGACTGAGAAGTGGGCCCATGTAAATCTAATGAGGTTCAACAATGCCAAGTTTAAGGCACTGCACATGGGTTGAAGTGGCCTCTTGAGATACAAATACTGATTGGGAGAGGAACTTATTCAAAGCAGCCTTGTGGAGAAAGACTTTGGGATGCTTAACAAGAACCAGCACTATGTAGTTGCAGCCAAGATGGCCAACTGTATCCTGAGCTGCGTCAAGAAAGGCACGGCCAGCAGAGTGAGGGAAGCAATTATTCCCCTCTGCTCTGCCCTCGTGAAGCCCAGTCTGGAGTACTGCATCCATGCCTAGGGCCTCCAGCACAAGAAAAACATGGAGTTGTTGGATTGGTCACAGAGGGAGGCCAAGATGATCAGAGGGCTAGCAAAGCATGCCTCGTATGAAGAAAGGCTGAGAAAGCTGATCTTGTTCAGCCTAGAGAAGAGAAGGCTTTGGGGAGACCTCATTGGAGCATTTCTGTGTATGAAGGAAATTGACTTTTTACATGGGCAGATAGTGACAGGTCAAGGGAGAATGCTTTTAAACTAAGAGACTGTAGACTTAGATTAGATATAAGGAGTATATTCTTTGCTCAGAGAGTGGGGAGGCGCTGGAACAGGCTGCCCAGAGAAGTTATGGATGCGCTGTCCCTGGAGGTATTCAAGGCTGGTTTGGATAGCATTTTAGGCAACCTGTTCTAGTGGAAGGTTTCCCTGTCAATGGCAGGGGGGTTGCAACTAGATGGTAAGATCCCTTCCAACTCAAGTTATTCTATGATTTTTTATGATATTTAAGCCAATTGATTCATAGAAAGCCTCAGTCCTCTTGAAAAACATTTGTCGGCCAATACTTAATTCTGAAAGATAATTGATAATTAAAAAGATAACTTCTAAACCATTTCCATTCTGATCTTTATGACTGAGTGTGGCACAGGTATTAAAAGAAAAGGGAACTGACTTTAAAAGGAGTGTTGAGTATATTTGAAATACATTTTCCAACTTGTCAACTTATCTTTCATCGTTATCTATACAAGCCAAGAACAGTTCAAAATTATATTTGAAACTCATTGGTGTGAGATGTCCTTTTTTAACTCTTCCTAACAGCAGATAAGGCAGGGTGTATTCTTAGTGAATACATTTTGAAAGATAAGTCTGTCTGTCAGTTAAGTACAGCAACATTTTCCCAAAAAGTCTTGAAAAGGTTTATATGAATCGAAGTGAGAGGAAAAATCACAGAATCACAGAATTGTAGGGGTTGGCAGGGACTCTAGAGATCATTGAGTCCAACCCTCCTGCCAAAGCAGGTTCTGTAGTGCACATCGCACAGGTAGGCATCCAGATGGGCCTTGAATATTTCCAGAGAAGGACAATCCACAACCTCCTTGGGCAGCCTGTTCCAGTGCTACATCACCCTCGCTGCGAAGAAGTTCTTCTGCAGATTTGTGTGGAACTTCCTATTTTCCATTTTGTCACCATTTCCCCTTGTCCTGTCCCCACACACCACCACGACGACTCTGGCCTCATCACTTTGCCTCCTGCACTTTAGATATTTACAGACATCAACAAGATCTTATCTCAGTCTTCTTTTCTCAAGGCTGAACAGACCCAGGTCACTGAGCCTCTCCTCATAATAGAGATGCTCCACGGCCTTTATCACCTTTGTGGCCCTCCACTGGACTCTTTCTAGGAGATCTCTGTCTTTTTTGTACTGGGAAGCCCAGAACTGGACACAGTACTCCAGCTGAGGCCTGACCAGGGCCTAGTAGAGGGGGAGGATCACATCCCTCGACCTGCTGGCCATGCTCTTTTTAATGCACCCCAGGATACCACTGGCCTTCTTGGCCACAAAGGCACACTGTTGGCTCATGGCCAACCTGTTGTCCACCAGGATCCTCAGGTTCTTTTCCACAAAGCTCCTCTTCAGCAGGTCATCCCTCTACCTGTACTGATGCCTGCAGTTATCTCTCCCCAGGTGCAAGACACTACACTTGCTTTTGTTAAACTTCATGTGGTTTCATCCTGCCCAACTCTCCAGCCTGTCCAGGTCTCATTGAATGGCAGCACAGCCTTGTGGAGTGTCATCCATTCATCCCAGCTTTGTATCATCAGCAACTTGCTGAGGGTGGACATTATCCCCTTGTCAAGGTCATTGATGAAGATATTGAACAAGACCAGAAAAATGAATGGAATGACCGCTTTGTTGCCTCACCCTTTTCTTGCACTCAAGGCTGATCACTGTACGCAGCCTGAATAATTCTTTGACTAAATGAGAGATTACATCAAAATATGAAGAACATATTGAACAATTCATCTTACTCTTCAAGTTTTCTAATAAAGATTTTCTATGGTCCATACAAGAGAGCTATCTCTTTTAGCTGATATGAATATTACATAAGAAACTAGCGAAATAAAGTAATCAAAAGAGTAAAACATCAGAGCAATTACAATTTTTTGTTCACTTGAAAGCCAGAAGTGAATGGATGGTACAGGATGAAAATGAGATATAGAATACTGGAGAACAGACTAAAATTCTGGAGGCCTGAAAAGGTTTCTGCTTGAAATTTGAGTTTTGAATGGAGCTTTGAATCATGGTGAGTTTTCCACTAGTGGTGTAATATATGGATAAAGCTATTAATCTCTTAAAGGCATTTCATGTAGTTTCTGTGATATTGATCAGAAAGACCACCCAGAAAAAACATTTATTAACAACGTGGGCCTTTCAGTAGACAGCTGCGTTCATTAACTTCCTCAGAAATCAGGAAAAGCTTTGTAAATGACGGAAAATTTAAATCAGAATGTTTTCCTTCAGAAACACTTGTCTGATTAACCTAAAATTTTTAACATGTATTTATCATTGTGAGAATCATCTTGAATCTTTCAAAATAACCTGACAAATAAGAAAATTTAGGGTTATTTTTTTTCTAAATAATCTTGACTTCGCTTAACATTTTCAAGCCTGAAATTCCTCTAAAAAGTCCCTGCACTGGTACAGTGCTACAGGTTGTCAAGCTAAAATGAACGTGAATTAACCATCAGGTTTTGAAATAAATATGCAGATTTTTTACTTTTACAAGGAAAGCTTATAACTCAAAATGTCAATGGCCATATTCCATATGTTTTCCCCTGCCTGCAATAAATAAAATTAAATGAGCTAGTCTTTTAAGTCTTACCTCTAGCATGAAGCAAATGAACAAGGCAAATAAATTCAAATTACATTGTTAAAACACAGTTTTCATCTGACACATTGCTATACACACACTTCTGGAAAACCTTATTTGTCAGAAAACTACCAGCTTATCCTAAAGAAAGGAGAAACAATATAGTTTATAGGCACAGAATCATACCACAGAAAACTTGGTGGTGCCTTGATAAGTACTTGTAACCGTAGCAGGTATTGCTATATTGTTTCAAGTAAGGCTATAGTGTAAGCAATTCTTGAAAGCTTTCAGTGGAAGACACTGCACAAATGATGCTACAGAGTTTGCTCCATTCATGACATTATATTTTGAAAATTCTTCAGTAGTTTAACATAGTTCATCTTTGCTGCAAAGTTGTTTTCTTCTTCCTAGAGCCCCACAGAAAGGGAAAGCAGTTGACTGCCATGATCTTTTTAACAGCTTTTCATGTGCTGGAAGACTAATACATTTCCTTTCACCATCTTATATACAAAAGAAAACCAATTCTTTCTGACTTCCCCATATATCATTTCTCTAACCTCTGATTATTACCATTCTCTTCTAGATTCTCTGCAATTTACCAATATCTTTTCATTTAAAGCATTCATTCTGTATGTGCTCGACTCCAAATGCATATAAGCTGAATTAACCAGACATGGCCTGACAAAACTATTTTCAATCTACATAGTAGTACTACAGAATTTCTTTTCACATTAAATTAGCTCTACTTATGGGATGGTATTCTCAAAGCTCTTTTGCTGGGTGATGTCTGAGGGCCCTTGGCATAGCCCTTCCTCCTGTAATGTGCCTAGAAGAATGGTCTTTGTACTTTATTGGTGGGTGTAGTTTGTGTTAGTATACATTCATGATTAGACTCTAGCAGTGGTACTCTATGAATTAAGCACCTACGACTGACTGCTTCTGAACAAGGGTTGAGCACTCCCAGCCCCTGTGCCCTTGAGAATACTTCCATAATGAACAGCCAGAAGGCCAAGATTTATAGTTCTGATGAGGAAGAAGGTGCAAGGCGTTTTTTGTGCAAGGCGTTTGACACTGTCCCGCACAACATCCTGGTCGATAAACTGGATAAATATGGGTTTGATGGACGAACCACTCGCTGGATAAGGAGCTGGCTGGATGGTCGCACTCAGAGAGTGGCAGTCAATGACTCAGTGTCTGAATGGAGACCAGTGACAAGTGGTGTTCCTCAGGGATCGGTACTGGGACCAGTGCTGTTTAACATCTTTGTCGGTGACATGGACAGTGGGATCGAATGCACCCTCAGCAAGTTTGCAGATGATGCCAAGCTGTGCGGTGCAGTCGATATGCCAGAGGGAAGGGATGCCATCCAGAGGGACCTGGACAGGCTTGAGAGGTGGGCCCATGCCAACNACAGCCTGAGAGAGTTAGGACTCTTCAGCCTGGAGACGAGAAGGCTGCGGGGGGACCTGATAGCAGCCTTCCAGTACCTGAAGGGGGCCTACAGGAAAGCTGGGGAGGGGCTTTTTACAAGGATAGATAACGACAGGACAAGGGGTAATGGTTATAAACTGGAATAGGGTAGATTTAGACTAGATATAAGGAAGAAATTCTTCCCTGTGAGGGTGGTGAGACACTGGAACAGGTTGCCCAGTGAAGTCGTTGATGCCCCCTCCCTGGGATTATTCAAAGCCAGGCTGGATGGGGCTTTGAGCAACTTGGCCTAGTGGGAGGTGTCCTTGCCCATGGCAGGGGGGTTGGAACAAGATGATCTCTAAGGTCCCTTCCAACCTGAACCATTCTATGATTCTATGATAAGGTGACTCCCCCTAATCTAACTCCTAAAATGGTGCAGGAATTCTTGGATGGTGGCCATCACATGCTGTTACAGTGAAAGAAAACTGTACAAAGTTACATATTTTTATTTTTGTAAATCTGATGAACACGTGGTATACTTTAGTTTAGACTTTTCCTTTTTATTGGCCTGCTGGAGGAGGGGAAGATAGAGGAATATCACACATTAATGTCTAACATGCTTTACAGAATTGCTTAGTGTAACACACAACTGCTTCTCTTAATCTCTAATTTGCAACCTTTAACATCCTTCTTTTATTTCACTCAGATTAAACCCATGCATATGACAATTATGCTGTCAACTCTGCTCCATTCACTTCCAGTGTGTATAATCATTTTTTTATACAAATTACATGCACAACAGCTGAATGACGGAACTGACTTTCTCACTCTAGTTGGCTGTTGTCAAGTGAGATTCAGGTGTTGACATTTCAAACAAAACCAATAAAGTGTGAAAGGTTGTAAGGGAAAGATCTTCTCTTTTCTTAAAGCTTTCTTATAGGTAAACAAATAAAGTATGGATTCACTGTAACTTCTCCAGTTATGTATTCAGCTGTAAACTGTGCGCATTCTCAAAGCTGAAGTTAGACAGACATCTAAAGTATGTTAATGAACCAACTTTGTTTCTGCAGATGCACTTTAAATCCTCATGTTTATCTACCCTGACCAGATTAAAAATGCTGATATCAAGCTGCAGGACTACGTAATGAAAAAAGCAACCTAGACAGAAATGACGACACGAAGCTGGAAAGTAGGTGAAGTCCCAGAGAGAAAAGCTTTTGCCTTGAAGCGAGAATGATGATCAGGCTTGCAAGACAGAATAGCAATCAAAAATGAATCAAAGGAAAAAGAGAAATGATCTTCATCGCTGATGGTGTGTAACTGTGTTTGTATTTTATGTATGAAATTTCACTTCTCTTCTGCCATAAGAATATGCTGCATAAGAATGACAGCGTGAGAAAAAATGACAACAAAATCTTTTTATCATATTGTATTCCTAAATAGGGATTCCCATTTCTGCTTCGTTATCAACACCATTAATTACATTACTTGTACCTACTACTTGTACCTTAGAAAAAGAGGTAACTTTCATGCCATATTCACAGTGCTGCAGACTCCATCAGAATTAGATTGGAGCTGATTTATGTACTGGATAAGTGTTCTCTAATAATATATATTGAGTGTATGAAACTCATTTTGTCTATGAACACAGAATTAGCTAAACTATGCACAGAGAAAACACAAACATAAGCATAGGATGAACAGATAATCCATTGACTAAACTGTTTTCTCATTATGCTTAAGGAATATATTGCTGATGAATGCTAATCACTTGTGGAGGTGATTACTATTCTGATCAGTGGATTTTCAGAGTACAGTCAGCAAAGCAAAGATTTAGTTTAAAACTCTGCTAAGCAATTATTGAAATAAATGAGTGTAATTTAATTTAGTTACATCAAAACATCTTTCTAGGCAGTAGCTGTCTGTGGCCTGCAGTATTAAGATAAATTCAAATATTTAAATACACCTTCTGAAATTAACTGCTTATTAGGATCAGATTTTTTCTTAGCACTGATGCTATTTAGAAGAAACTTTATAAGAAGCAATTAGTGAATAAATGAGCAGAATTTCATTTGCTTAGTTCCAAAGAACTTTCAGTGCCTAAACTAACCAAGGCCTGTAGTCTCAAGATAAAATGAAGCTTTCTGATAAAATTACCCTCTACTATGTATGAATTACCAACAGGTATGTATATGTACATGCAGAAAGTGATTTGATAATTAAAATGCCATACATTGCTTGAACTGAAAAGAGTACTCTGCTTTTAAAAAATTGACGAAATATTGGAAGAGTAAATGTCTATGTACTTCAGTAAGCCTCCAGAAAGCAATGATTGGTGCCAAGAGATTGAACAAATTAATCACTGCCACTGTAGGTATCTAAGCATGTGAAAAACCATCAATGACTACAGATTACTGTACCTTCCCTCCTGTTCCAAATTTACACACATAAATACATCTTCATTTTGAAATGGAGCTCATTCATTTGCTGAAATATCAGCTATTATCCAGTTACATACTTTTTACTGATTTAAAAGATTTTTTTGGATGATAACTCTTCTCTCTTCCTCCCTAGTTTGTTTGTTTCCTTTCTTTATGAACTTTCTGCCATACATTGTCCAGTGCCTTAGGTTCCTTAGCATCCTGTATTGCTAAGGGCCTTCCATTTGCAGTTCAGTAGCCCACCTCCCACTTTCAGCTCCTTACATTTGGTACAGACTCCCATGAACATGTAACCCAGGACTCCCAGTGGCAGTATTTTTCCTGTGTCGAGACTCAACTTTGTTATTCAACTGATGGTGTTCATATTGCTTGCAAATCCCAATATTGTTATAGATGTTTCCCATGGGAAGTAATTGCCACAGATGTTAAAAATACCTCTTCCTTTTCCCCTTCTCTGTTTTCTACATTTGGCTACAGTTTCTGATTTGCACTATGGGACCCATTAATGCGTTTGCAGAAAGTTCAGCAATGAACCTGTCATGCAACACCTTCTCCAGTCAACATGTGTTTCCCAACAGCATCATAAGCAGGAGCAGCCAATGAGGAGTTTGAGTATGTCTGGTCATAATATACAGAGTTATTGGAGGAAAAATACGTAGAGGGATCACCTTCTCTACTTTTTCTCGCTATTCTTCTCTTTTCTTTTTCTTTCACCCTATCTGTCCCAGATGACGTCCAATATTAGAACTGGTGTGTGCCATGAACTAAGGACCTTGCCAGTAAATCTTCGTGCCGCACACAGTGCTCTGTTGCTGTGCTTTCCATCATTTCATCATTATACGTATATATATAAACAACACATTGTTTAAATTTCCCCTCATATTGTACTAATAGCCATTCATTGCTTCTATTATTAGATAAGTATCTTTATGTTTCAGTCCTTCGCTTTCCTAATTTCACTTTTCTTTTTTATAATTGTATTTAAAATATCACAGATAATTTTGTCTTCTATTACTGTATATGTTATTGCAATTTTCTCTGCACTCTGTAAATGTTAAAATAGCATTCTTATATTTTTAAGAAAATCCAAATCCTCAATGATCTTAAGTAATGTGTAATCACAGGGTGATCATCCCCCTGCACTCAGCTCTGGTGAGGTTGCACCTCGAGTACTGTGTTCAGTTTTGGGTCCCTCACTACAACAAAAACATTGAGGCCCTGGAACGTGTCCAGAGAAGGGTAGTAAAACTGTTGAAGGGTCTGGAGCACAAGTATTATGAGGAGCGGCTGAGGGAACTGGAACTGTTTATTCTGGAGAAGAGGAGGCTCAGGGGAGATCTCATCACACTCTACAACTGCCTGAATGGTGGTTGTGGTGAGGCAGGGGTCGGCCTCTTTTTCGAGGTAACTAATGATAAGACTAGAGGAAGTGGCCAGAAGTTGCTCCAGAGGAGGTTCAGGTCAGATATAACGAAAAAGTTCTCCGAAAGAGTGGTCAGGCACTGGAACAGGCTGTCCAGGGAGGTGGTGGAGTCACCATCCCTGGCAGTGTTCAAGACACATCTACATGAGGTTCTAAGGGATATGATTCTGTAGTTAAGTGGGAAATATTGGTGGTAGGAGGATGGTTGGACTAGATATCTTCTAGGTTCTTTCCAACCTAGCGATACTACGATTCCATACCATACAAAACTGAGAACTTAGTGTTGTAGATATCCATTAATTTCCTTATCACAACATGATACAATTATATTCTTGTTATTACAGAGCAAGTAACATTGTCAGTCTTTCAGCCATCTCCTAATGCTTTCAGTTGACTCAAACAAAAAAATAACAATGTGGATCAAGAAATTTCAAGTTTTTTAGAGGATTAAAATCCTACAAAATAAGTTGTATGACTTTGTAATTTCACAGGTGAGACTAACATTTCCTATGTAATCAAATTCTGCAGTTTAGACACTTTTAAGTGGTGGTAACTGGGAAAAAAATGTCAGTTCTTGTGCACGTACAGGAGGCAGACTAACATACATGAAAGAAAAATCTTATCTAAGTGATTTATCTTAGAATCATAGAATGATTTGGGTTGGAAGGGGTCTTAAAGATCATCCAACTCCAACTTCCCTGACATGGTCAGGAACACCTCCCACTACATCAAACTGCCCACAGCCCCATGCAACCTGGCCTCGATAAACAGTTCCTCTGGACAGCCTGTGCCAGTGCCTCACTACCCTC
Source organism: Penelope pileata (assembly GCA_013396635.1). NCBI lineage: Eukaryota > Metazoa > Chordata > Aves > Galliformes > Cracidae > Penelope > Penelope pileata. The sequence continues at coordinate 198,385 of WBMW01003635.1, read as the reverse complement.
ATAGTGAAGAATTTCTTCCTTGTACCTCAACTAAATGTAATCTCTTCTAGTTTAAAACCTTTACTCCTGGTCTTATCACTACATTCTTACGAAGTGTCCCTCCCCATCTTTCCTGTAGCCGCCTTAAAATGCTAGAAGGCCTCTGTAAGGTCTCTCCAGGGTAAACAATCTAAGCTCTCTCAGCTTGTTTCTCAGGTACAATATTATTAACTTTGCATTTTGCTGTATATTGATAGGCTTTCCTTACCCGGGACCTCTCTTCCAGTTTTGTCATCATGACAACAGTTGCACCCCGTTGCTCCCACATCATTCTCCAGAAGTCTCCAAACGTCTCTGGCAATGCCCCTTGTGTTGCTATATATGCATTCTGCTTTCTGTATCCATCTATGTAGTTGGCATTGATGTAGTCACTGCCTGGTATGCCTGCAAAGAAAGAAGAATGAATATGCTGGGCAGCATTTCTTTGCAGCCCTATTGGGCAAGAACTAAAAATCCTGTTACACAGCTGGACCAGAGGATGTGAGCATGGTGCATGCCACGTAGTACGTGGGTACTTGCAAGCGAGCACATGCAGTTTCTGGAGCTGAGGGTTATGATGGTGTCTCTGGGAATATCCATTCTTTTGAATCAAATGAGCCAGTTTGATAAAGAAGTAGAAAAGGAGTCCAAAAATCTGTAGCAGAGGGAGAAACCTAGAAGCGAAAACAGCAATATTCACAAGATGGTTCTAACGCTGCCTGCTGTCACCTATCCACACGGAATCCTCTGCCTGGGCCAGGCAGGGCAGCCTCCCCACAGACACCGAGTAGGCTCGATTCAACTTTCTCACTGAGTTCACTGTATTTCTTTCAAATATAGGAAAAGGGTTAATGTTGCCAGATTATTAATATTATTGTCACAAGCATTTTTCCCAATAAATGAGAAACTAAGTAGAAGCATTATTTTAACAAAACTTGGGATGCAAGTCAGGCTTAAGAAACTGGAATCTGCTGTACAGTGTCTGCATCCAAACAAAGAACTCCACAAGTCTGAAATTAAATGCTTGAAATTGAGGCAGAAGCCAAGACCTGCTTTCACACTGGACCTACAATGGTATTCACCTGAGACTAAACTATGTTGGACTAGACTTACAGAGACACTCCGGGTGTGTCTACCATAGCCTTTGGTAGGCAGGCATTTGCTCATTTTGTCTCTGCATTGTCCCACATGAAGGTGAGCCAGCTCCTGGCCAGAAGCTGTTTTGGTGAGGTCATGGCTGTCATGGCTGTACTGAGAGTTGGGTCATAAAATGCTGCCTGCCAAGGTCAAGGAAGAGGTGCTGATCGTTGTGAGGATCTAGTTACTGTTCTGATCTAAAGACAGTAATGCTTGCAGAAAGGGTAAACACTGACATACTGGTACCAGTCCTGTGTCCACTGCATTCAGTGGTGCAGTGTCCAGCTTTGGCTCAGATTACATGCATATTGGCTAGCACCAGAGCTGTGATGTCATTGCGGTTGTTTTAGTTGATGGCTTGAGGGAGAAAAGATACTCATGTGAGATCTCAGGGCTGGTGAGATACCTAAGCAGTGTTTCCCAACTTACTGCAGTGTTGAACATTAAAGTGTTCCCAAGAAGAATTAGCTGAATTAGGGAACTGTGCATCATAATACAATGTTACAAAAGGTATGATAAAGTAATTAACAGAAGTTGCTTTGTACAAAAATTCTACACAGCCAGTCTACCATGTCTAAGTTTACAGCCGCAGGGTACGGTGCAGGTTCCACAAACTGTTTTGAAAGTGAGTTGGGGTGATACAACCTCACTGACTTACTCTTAGGCTGAGACTATTTTCACTCCACAGACAAACAGTGTTCAAATTCTTTGGATATGAAAAATAAGTTGCTGAAAATGTTTAATGGAATGTTTTTCTAGTGTTCTGCCAGAAGATTAAACTTCTAAACTATTCCATTCTGTCATCTTCTGCTGGTGATCCCAAATGAGGTATTATTATGGCTGTGCACTCTTGTTTTTCCTGACAACCAATGGCATACTTCTGAAAATATCTTCCAGAATAATAGAAGAAATTGCGTGGACAGTAGACATACATCTTTAACACTTTTTTTTTTTTTTTTTTTAAGATACATTTTTATCTGCTTACTCTGAATAAGTCTAGTTTTTCATTCCAGTACTTATTTAGCAATGAAGAAACCCACTGATTAACTGTAACACTAATTTAAATCCAACATAATCTTGAAACTATTCGGATTATGAGGTACTGCAGCTGTAGTCTGACATACAAGTCTCCCTTATGTCCCCAAAAACATGTCAGATCTCCTTGTTTTTTATGTTCAAATATATTTAAGCATAATCTTTAACTGGATTGGACTTTCTGTACTAGTACAGGAAAAAACCTGACAAAACGTTTTAGAGTAGGAGAGAGTTTATAACTTTAGGGGCACAAGAGAGGCAACAAATGGCATTGCTCAGGCAGGATGCATGAATGGACTCAGGAAGCCTGGCTGACTATGATTAGAAGCGACTGAAAGTCTTCTGTGAGAAATATAGAATAAAATGTAAAACCATTCAAACATACATAGACTATAGCTGAAAAGTACGATTTCGTGCCATGAAAGGCAGGAGTTAGAGCTCAAAAACCTCACTCTTGAAAACCTGAAAGTATTTTACACAACACTTATTGTTGTGGAAACTGGAATTAACGACTTAGAAAATACAACCGCTAGGCACAATGCCATATTTTCTTCCCTTATCAAGATAATAAAACATTTTTGCACAAAACAGATGAGAAAGAAAAATGAAACCAACAGGAGAAATCTACACCAACTGGGTATTATTACTAAAGGAATTAAGAAAGCTGGTAAGAAATGTTTTCTGCATAAATTAGAATTACATTATGATGTCTAGTATCATACTTTGAAGCATATGTTATAAATAAAAGCCCGAGGAAAAAAGGAAAACAACACTTTATAAAGTGGTTAAATGATCTTCTGGGAAAGCTGTCCTCTAGAGCTGATTCTGCACAACTCAGCATGATAACTAAGCACTAGAAGTATCGCAAACTGTACACTAAAGAATGACCTTTAGAAATCTTAGCAGTCAATGTTACCAGTACTCAATGCAAAAAATTTCAAAATTTCTAAAATTGTTAATACTCTTATACTTACTAGCTTATGCTACATTTATCAATACATCATATTCAAACAAATAACATATAAATTAAATAAATAATAATTACTTAAAATAGAATGAAGTAATGCTAGTTTTTGGATTATATTTTCCTTGATCACACATGCAAGAAAGAGAGAATCAAGATTAACTGTTACATATACTTGCAAAGAGAATTTCTTTATAGCTAAGCTAAAATGGAAATTTCCAGTAGATTCCTGCACTTGCCTCACAAAAGGTACACAAAATGCCTTATATGTTCTTTAGCCAGAAAAGTCCTTTTACAAAACAACTCAGAGTTGTGGTGTCTGAAAAGAATATGGATGGGACATGAAAGGAAAACCTCTTCAGCAGAGGACCTGAGTAATTGCTCATGGCTTAACTAATTCACTTTCAGGGAAAAAAAAACTATGTGCTACTTCAACAATTTTAACTCTGTGAAGATTTTTGTCAGAAATTTTTCAACAGCAGAAGACAGAACTGTATAGGGTTGTATCTCTACTGAAATCAAAAATTCTCAACACACAGCTCCATTGTCTCTTGCAACCAGGATCCATTTGATGTTTTCTTTGTACCTTCAGTATCATCCTCATTTTTTGCAGAGTTTCTTCATTGTTATTTATATGCATGATCTCAATTTCACATTCTTTTCTGAAATCCTTCCATATTCTGTAATACTATTTTCCCAATCTAACTTTCTGTTTCACATTTTGCCACACTTACTTTTCCTTTATCAACTATATTATCACAACACACACACTCGAAGACTTCAAGAGAAAACATTATCATAAGGGATTTAATGAAGTGTGTACAGCTTAAACATAACATTTACCAAACCTAAACCTCTGTAAATATCTATACTGACCAAGTGGAAACAATTATCAAAGGAAAATAAATCTATGTATTAAAACGTCACTTTCTGGAATGACTTTTCTGCTCATAACCTCATTTTGAGCTGATAAAGCTAACAATTCTCTGCTAAATCCAATAGTGCAAAAACAATCACATGGCAACTAGTTTCACTGCAGTACAATGAAACTCTGCAAGTCTTTGTTAGTTGCCATAGCCTGCAGGCAACATACTAACCACACAGAGGCAATTGCCATCCTTACTTAAATTTGAATGTAAAAGTTAAGAGAGGTCAGTTCCATGAAAACATGGGTCAAGAAGGGGACAAAGCAAATAAATTCTGCTTTCAGTAATGTTGTCATGAACCATAACTAACTATTGGCATCAGTAAGGTTTACTGAAGATTTAAGATGGCATACCTAAAGTGTTATTTTAAAATAATCCAAGTATAATCTGACTTTTACAAGTTTCATGAAGGCAGAGACACAATTTCTGTGTAAAAAGTCAGCTTCCAGATCATAATTCCACCATACTTATTTTCTAGTAGCTTTTTCAACTATGATGATTAAATGACCTGAATCTGCAATCTCCTTATTCTGTCAACTGAGAATCAAGCACAACAGGGGGATCAGATGCGTAGCTGAGCACGAAACATTCTGTTTTCAAATATCTCAAGGGACATCCAAAGGAATCCAGTTTTTACAGAGCAAGAGTAAATGAACAATGAAACAAAATTACAATGCACAATTATAATGCAAAAGATTAAAAAAACTCTGAGCACTTTATGTGTGGTCAGTCTGTACTCATGAACTGACATGCCAGAACCGCTTGCTGCAATACTACACGGGGATCCACACCACAAGGCTGATAAAGTGAAACTTATAATTACTCACTTGATTTTCTGAAGACAGTTGTAATCTTAAATAGCTGTAATTAGACTTCATATTTTACTTAGAAATTGAAATCAAATCATGAAATTATTTCTAGCCCTTACAAAGGCTAAATATTGAACAGCCTTTCTATCTAAAAAAAAAAAATACCATAAACTTTTGTTTCCGTGCTGCTTCCCTAAGAGATATGGTGTTAGTCATAAAAAGCGTTTGAAGTAATATGATTAAATTCAGTCATGTTTGTAAACAAGTAAGAAAAATGTAGTGATGAATTGAAAATGCTGATGAAGCTATGCTATTGGGTTAAATCAATAACTGATTCTTTGAACCATGTCAGAGCAAAAACAGACTAAGGCAACTAGTAGATGGCAGTAACAAATGTTTGTGATCAACTTTGTGTTACATGAAATCTTCGTAGACAAGGAGTGCAGACCAGTTAAATTATTTGTAATAATGAACATTGGCAAAATGAAAATATTCTACAAAGAGTGAGCAAAATGCAGTATACATCCTCTTTACATAGTATAAGGTAAGGAGAAAGAAATGACAGAAAAAGACAATCTATGGATTGCTGGATTGTAGATGAATTGTTAGAATTACGGGAATCTGGCAAAGACAGGAAGGATGAAAGAGATAGATATGAAATCTCAGACTAAAGTGTTGAATTACAGTAAATTTTGGAATGAAAGGAATATCAAACAGTGGTGGGCAGAATATGCAAAATTAAGCAGGTCTGTGCAGAAGACAGAAGAAACATATTTGAAAGAAAATGACAAGAAAAATCTGGTAAAGGTGAAATATAGGGAGCACATGGAATACAGTTTATTAAGGAAAGTAGGATATCTGAAGGCAAGATGAGAAATATGGAAAGTTTCGTGGAAGGAACAGCAGAGAAACAGGCCAGAAAAATGGGGAGCTCTGTTAAGAATAAATAATGATGTTTTTTATGAGAATAATTATTATTATTTTAAATGTTTCTTAACTTGCTAATTTTAAGACAGGGAAGAATGAAAATAAATGGATTGTTCAGTGCAGTATCCCAGAGACACAAATTACAGCATTATGACAACAGAATTGTCATAATCCACTGTGATACACGATAGCACAAAGCAGATCTCCAAATCCAACATGAAGTCATCATACTGTGATTAGTTTACAGCTGTCTGAAATTTGATTTAATGATTCTCCAACTCTTTGCGACTGAGTAGCACTGAACCAATCTAACAAAGGAGTCTTGAGTGTAATTAGTTATACATCTAAACAGTGCACTAAAAGGGCCAACAAATGTCTCTACTTAAATGAACTGAAATGATTTCTGGTTTGATAAGATGTAAACAAACAAACAAAAATAACAACAACAACAACAAAAGCCCCCACAACCTGTTTCAACATGAGAGTGCACAGTAAATCGTGAGGTGCCAAATATTCATTGCCTATTCAAGAACCATTAGACACTGTGCTGAAGCCTTCTAGATAGGCAGTCTGGGTATGTATACACGAAAAAGTCAAATTCCAAGTGAATTAAGAATTTGTTTTTAGGTTATAACAGCATAAGCAGATTCTCAGGCCTGAATTATACTTGTACAACTTCTCTCAGCATTGTTGAGATTGCCACCATGAAGTCTACTCTAAACCCTCGACAGATCTTTCTGTAGCCTCAGAACATGAGTGAGCTCATCACTGCAATACTTTTTCTGTTCTTACACCACTCTACGCTTACAGAGGGTAAGTGGGATAAAATTACTCTAAACATTTAATTATATTTTGTTATCAGAATGCAATTCAACTACAATGTGAGAAGTGCTAATAATTCGTATATTCCAGAGCTGTTCAAGGATTTATATTGGCCAGACTTCTTTCTAAATCTAGGGATCATGGCCAACACACTAAATGCTAATAGGCTGATATCTGCCAGCCAATTTCTTGCCTTATTCATACATTTATATAAATCATTTATATTGTAGTCAGAGACTTCTAGCTTTAGCAGAAAACTACTAATACTACTAAAAGTCCTACCAAACAAAAATTACTTTGCTGAAATATGATAGATACTTTATATATTTTACCTTTTTCATCACTACCTTTATGCAAATCTATGCCATATATGACAGACCTTAAGTTTTGGATGTCTCCTGGAATAAATGTCAAGGGTTTTTAAAATGAAGAACTTTTAATCATTTTTTCCCAAAATTGTATTTATACCTTAGAGGTTAAAGGTTACAGATCTAGCTGTTTTCACTCGGTCTACTTTTTTCATCTGTAAGTTCTGTGCTCAAACCAATTTAGATGTATGTAATAAACTTGAATATGTTCTTATGTTCTTTCATTATACCAGAAAATTTCATTTCTTGGATTCGCTTGCAAGACAGATCTAAATATGACAATGCGACATTCTCAGACACACTCAAAGGCTACAACATGAGAGATGGGATTTCCAGAACATATGGATACAAAAGTTTGCTCAGTAATTTTTTCCTTCAGGTGGAAAGTCAAATCACCACTAGTAATCTGAATTTTTATTCCAAAGAGGCTCCAAATGAAATAAAATTTTAAAGTGAGTTTGAAAACACAGACGTATTTCTTGCAAAGTGAGCATTCATGTGATGGAACTCCTTTCTATGGGAATTATTTCTATGGCAATTATGGGAATCAAGACCATAGGGGCACAAAGAAAGGCTTGAGCCTTTACTTGTGTAACACGAGCTATGATAGGTATCAAAATAAATACTTTGAAAGAATTACTAAGACTATTGTTTTAGGACTTAGGCAATTCTTAACAACTTCATAGGAAAGAAGTAATCTCAAATCTCTGCTACATGCTTCTTAAGCCTTTCCAGCAAGAGGTCATATTGGCTTTAGCCACAGATAAGCAACTGAACTGAATTGTCCTTGCAATCCATTCTAAAATAGCCATTGTAACATTCCACGTTTGTAGAATACGATCAGATGGCAAATTGACAATTTGTATAGGTGTGCAATGTGGCAGATACTTAGTTTATTCTACATATATTCTTAAGCAGTGGAGAGTCTAGGTGGAGGGTCTAGGTGTAGAATGGAGTTCAAAAAGACCACAGTGATTATGTAGACTTCACTACCAATATTAGTCTTCTTACTGCCTCCAGAGAACTGCAGATAAGACTCATGTAAAATCCAACAAAATACTTTCAATATAATTGTAATAGAGTGTTTTGCAATCCAAATTTAGACTATGATTAACTTGTATAATAACACAGTTAAAGAAGACTCATTTTTATAAAGTGATATTCAGAATCACAGAATCACAGAATTGCAGGGGTTGGAAGGGACCTCGAGAGATCATCAAGTCCAATCCCCCTGCCAGAGCAGGTTCCCTCCAGCAGGTCACACAGGTAGGCGTCCAGGCGGGTCTTGAATATCTCCGGGGAAGGAGACTCCACAACCTCCCTGGGCAGCCTGTTCCAGTGCTCCGTCACCCGCACCGTGAAGAAGTTCTTCCGCATGTTGGTGCGGAACTTCCTGTGCTCCAGCTTAAGGCCATTGCCCCTTGTCCTGTCCCCACTGACCACCGAAAAGAGGTTCGCCACCTTCATTTGCCTCCTGCAGTTTAGATATTTATAAACATTGATCAGGTCCCCTCTCAGCCTTCTTTTCTCCAGGCTGAACAGACCCAGATTACTGAGCCTCTCCTCATAGGGGAGATGCTCCAGGCCCTTTATCATCTTTGTGGCCCTCCGCTGGACTCTTTCCAGGAGGTCCCTGTCTTTCTTATACAGGGGAGCCCAGAACTGGATACAGTACTCCAGCTGAGGCCTGACCAGGGCAGAGTAGAGAATACTTATTTCTTGTCAACTATATAAATACTGGAAGGGAGGATGCAATGAAGACAGAGCCAGGTTCTTTTCAGTAGCATTCAGTGCCAGAACAAGAGGCAGTGGGCACAAACTGGAACACAAGAGGGAGCACTTCTTTCCTGTACAAGTTATGAAGCACTGGAAAAGGTTGCCCGGGTAGGCTGTGGAGTCTGTCTCCTGGGAGATTTTTGAAAGACAGGATGTGGTCCTGGACAATCTGCTCTAGGTTGCCTTGAGCAGGGGTTGGACCAGATGATCGCCAGAGGTCCCTTCCAAACTTAACATTCTTTGACTCTGTGCTTCCTGAGCAGGGAACTTAGCCAGATGGATCGAAATCTCAGTTGTTGTTCTATGTCTAACACTGACATTCCATAAGGCTATAATATTTTTCTTAGTTTAAAGTCACTGACTGTTGGAGTGTTAGAAAAGTTAACCTCATCATGTCAATGCTTTCATAAAAAAAAAGCATATTTTAAATGTATGTTGTCTCTACTCCTTATAAGTGAATGTATCTCTTCCTATAAGTGAATTTTTTTTTTTGTATTTACTATTTATTATTTAAAAAAAAATATACCATGTAATTTGATAGATATTCTCAGAATGTGTCTGTTTTCTTCCAGGGAGCCAAATTTCGTGAGTCATTTACATAAAGGGGAACCTGGCGGAACTTTCTAAGCTCAGATATCTGACTTGTTTCTAAATTAACAAATGAATTTATTTGCAATTAGATTTTTTTCCTCTGTTTTTTCCCTCATCTGTTATACAACTCTTTGTCCTGCAAAAATCTTGAGTCTTCTGTTGATGTATTTCTGGGTTAAACATTTTGTTCCAAAGAACATTATGAAACAATTTAGAATGGATGCCCAATTGCTGACTTTTCCTGATTATGTACCTATATCTCTTTTTCATACCAGTGACAAAGAAAGGGATATTTTTCTTGAATTGCACTGAATATGGCACTAATTAAAACACATTCTCATCAGTGTTGAGCCATAGCTCTACCAGAGGACAGGAGGGTTCTTTATAGCTACATTCTGCTACAAAGCAATGCAAGATATTGTAAGCGACATTACAAAAATGTTGTCAGTACTACTGCTTGAGCTTCAGAGGTGGAACAAATGTAAGCAGATTATCAGGTGCAAATTCTTTAAGACAATCATTTAATTTTCTAATACTTTCAAGAAGCACTTATCTGCATAATCAAAACCCACAACATGTAGCTTAAATAAATAAGGGAAAGTTCTAAACCTCAGTCAGTGACACTGTTTTTTTCTTCACCAAGTATCTGTTAATAAAATTGATGGCACCTATAAATATTGTCCCTCCTGTATTCAGGTCTGAAGTATCCAAATAAAAGAAACTTCTTATAACTGTAAATCAACATACTCTACAGTTTAACTACTAGCATGCTAGGATCAAAATAATTATGACCTTGAGCAGCCTTGATCTTATACATCATATGCAAGCTCTATTAGTCAATAAGGCAATTTTAATTTTCATATAAATAATTCAATTAAATATATAACTGTTATATTCTGACCACAATTAATATCTGTCTGTTACCAGTATAGAATAAACCGAAAATCTGGCCTCATCCCCAGAAGCAATTTAATGTTAAGGCAGAACTGGTAATAAAAAAACCCCTTGAGTGATTCCTGTTGTTTTAGCACTTGGTAAAACAGATAAAATACTCAAGGCTAATCACTTTGGACAGTTTTAGTGAAGAGTCTAAAATGTCCAAATTTTTGGAGAGCTTTGACAAAGAAAGATATAAAGAAAATCCATCATTATACCCCTCTTCTAAAGTTTTGGCAGTGAAATAATGAGATTCTAACAATGTCTGCATATGTGTATTTGTTTTAATATTTAATATTTAAATTAATATTTGATTTATAAATAAAAAAGAAAAAAAACAAAAAAATAAGTTTTAGCAGAGAATTCTCAAAATTTTTCATGAGACACAAAGTTGAACAAAATTTTTTCCTAGATTAAAATCAAAAATAATCAGATATGTTGAACTTGTCATTGCTAGATAAAAACATTAATTCATGCTCAATTGTTGCTGCATTTGCTCTCCAGAACTAATGCAAGTAAACAGCAAGAGGACTTACTTTAGATAACATTTTGACAGACGTGCAGAGATGTGTTTGGTGCTATAGGGTACTATCAATTTTAGTACAGTTTCATAATGACTTACTGAGAAAAAAATCAGAAAAGGTTTGTCATTACAGTGATGTATCAGTAGTAATTTAACCAACTAGTCTCTGAATGCAAATATATATGGAGTTGGAATTGCAGTGGATTTTATGATTTATTTAATTTACTTTTAAAGGTCTCCTTACCTTCAATTGCGGAGAGTAGAACACGAGAATGGTCATATGCAATTACATTTGCATATCTATTCTTTGGTTTGTTTACTTCCAGGTTAGAGTGTTCCCATGTAAACTGCTGGCCTGGATCAATAGACTTAGAGAAGAAAAGAAAAAGAATTTTTTTATCTAAAGACTATATACTTGTATTTATAAAGGTTACAAACCACATTCTCCTATAGCTTTCCCATGGAAATACTTCACTATCAAAAGAAAAATATTACTTCAGGACATCATGTAACATATTACATCGTATCATCTCAAGTATTTAGGTTTTATACATCTGAAATTCCATTTGCAGATTTCTCATATAAGCATTTAAAATCCAAGGCAAATTGTAAAAGGTAAAAGGTAATTGTCTTCTCTTCAGAGACACAGGAGTACATATCAATCACTTTTTCATTTCATTCATTTTTACAAATAATGATCGTTGATTTTTCATTTCCTTGATTCACAGATAAGCGAGCAATGTAGGCAAATCTGGGAAATTTTAATGACCTCTCATCTATGCTCATAACTCAGTAATAAAAATCATATTTTATTTCCTGCTTCCATCACGTTCCATGATGAAATTAATCATAGAAACATAGAATGGCTTGAGTTGGAAGGAAGCCTTCCATCGTTCTAGGGATGATCCTTCTAGGGATCATCTAGTTCCCGCCTCCCTGCCATGGGCAGGGTTGCCACCCACTAGGTCAGGTTGCCACCCACTAGGTCAGGTTGCCCAGGATCCCATCCAACCCTTGAACCCTCCAGGGATGGGGCATCCACAGCTTCTCTGGGCAGCTTGTTAGAGTGCCTTGCCACTTTCTGAGTAAAGAATTTCCTCCTAACATCTAGTCTAGATCTCCTCTCTTTTAGTTTAAAACTATTCCCCCTTCTCCTATCTCTATCTTCCTACATAAAAAGCCGGTTTCCATCTTCTTTATAAGCTCCCTTTAAATAATGAAAAGCCACAATGAGGTCTCCTTGAAGCCTCCTCCAGGCTGAACAAGCACAGCTGCCTCAACCTTTCTTCGTAGGAGAAGTGTTCCAGCCCTTTGATCATCTTTTTGGCCGTATTCTGGGCCTGTTCCAACAGCTTCACATCTTCCTTGGGCTAGGAGTCCCAGACCTGGGTGTAGTACTCCAGGTGGGGCCTCATGAGAGCAGAGCAGAGGGGAGCAATCACTTTCCTCACCTTGCTGCTGGCCGCCCCTCTTTTGATGCAGCGCATTGTTGGCTCACATCCAGCATTTCGTCCACCAGAATCCCTAAGTCCTTCTTGGCAGGGCTGCTCTCAAGGAGTTCCTATCTCAGTCTGTGCTCATATCTGGGACGGCCCTGATCCTAGTTCAGCACCTTGCACCTCGTTAGGTTCACGTGTACTGAAGCTTTTTACTGTGTTTCTTCATGCTTCACTAGGAGATCTCCAAGACACTGGAACAGGTTGCCCAGAGAAGTTGTGGATGCCCCCTCCCTGGAAGCATTCAAAGCCAGGCTGGATGGGGCTTTGGGCAACCTGGTCTAGCGGGAGTTGTCCTTGCCCATGGCAGAGGGGTTGGAACAAGATCTCTGAGGTCCCTTCCAACCTGAACCGTTCTATGATTCTATGATTCTATGATCTACTGCTTCCTCTATGAATGATGTATACATACAGCTGGACAAATACAGAATAAATGGCAGATGGTACCTGCTTATGCCCGCTATGTTACTGGCTGTATAAAAGCTCACCTCACACTGAGAAGTCATAAAGAAACACGTATTGTTTTACACTCTCTGTCTGTAACATCAGAGTCCTTAAAATAATTTTATCAACAAATATACACAGCTCATGTTTATAGCGCATGTCCTTTGCTTAATGCAGGTAATAAGCAGCAGCTCTGTATTGCAAGTTGTTCTAAATTGTTAAAAAACTATCAAGGAGTTATGTCAAGATGGGGATTTTTACCATTAGTAGACCAGCAATAAAATCATCACTTCAACATCACTTGTATTGACTCCCTCCCAGGCTCTCTAAGAACAGCCACGAGTTCATTTTGTGTTAAAGGAAGTGAAAAATATGACCTGTAATCTATTACAGTAAGTATTATCAGACAATGATAATGAGCTAAATTAATTACTGCAATCAGTATATACTTCTTAGATTATGAATTTCTATTTGACTATCCAGAAAATTGCATAAATCCTTTGTATCTTGACCATCTGAAGAACCTGAACATCCACAGGTCTATGGGTCCTGATGAGATGCATCCCAGAGTCCTGAGGGAATTGGCTGATACAGTCACCAAGCCACTCTCGATGATATTTGAAAAGTCATGGCGGTCAGGTAAAGTCCCTGGTGACTGGAGAAGAGGTAATATCACAGCCATTTTTAAGAAGGGTAGAAAAGATGATCCGGGGAACTACTGACCTGTCAGCCTCACCTCTGTGCCAGGGAAGATCATGGAGCAGATCCTCCTGAAAGCTATGTTAAGGCACGTGGAAGAGAGGGAGGTGATACGAGATAACCAGCATGGCTTCACCAAGGGCAAGTCCTGTCTCCAACCAGTGTAGCAGTGTAACTGCATCAATGGACAAGGGAAGAGACACTGATGTCATCTGTCTGGACTTCTGCAAGGCCTTTGACATGGTTCCCCACAACATCCTTCTCTCCAAACTGGAAAGATATGGATTTGATGGGTGAACTGCTCATTGGACGAGAAACTGGCTGCAGGGTCAAACCCAGCGAGCGGTGGTCAATGGCACAATGTCTGTAGGGAGATCGGTGACGAGTCGGATCCCTCAGGGGTCAGTGCTGAGACCGATACCCTTCAATATCTTCATCAATGACATTGTCAGTGAGATCGNGTCCAGATGTGGAGTCCTCAGCACAGGAGAGACATGAACCTGTTGGCATGCATCCAGAGGAGGGCCACAAAAGTGATCCAGAGGGTGCAACACCTCCCCTATGAGGACAGGCTGAGAGAGCTGAGGCTGTTCAGCCTGGAGAAGGCTCCGAGGTGACCTGATAGCTGCCTATCAACATCAAAAGCGGAGCTATAAGAAAGAGGGGGATAGACTCCTTAGCAGAGTCTGTGGGAATAGGACAAGGGGGAGTGGCTTCATACTGAAAGAGAGTAAATTTAGCTTAGATTTAAGGAAAAAGTTTTTTACAGTAAGTGTGGTGAAGCACTGGAACAGGTTGCACAGAGAGGTGGTGGAAGCCCCGTCCCTGGAGATATTCAAGGTCAGGCTGGACCAAGCTCTGAGCAACCTGACCTACCTGTAGATGTCCCTGTACATTGCAGGGGAGTTGGACTAGATGATCTTTAAAGGTCCCTTCCAACTCTAAGGATTATATGATTCTTTGATCTTTATGTATCTTATAGGTTTTTTTAAATCAATATTCTGAGAATGACTTTTCTTCTTTCTTGAGATTATTCTAAAATAATAATTATTCCTAACTGCTGGACACAGGGGTCACAGAATACCTCAACATTTCTTTTTAGGAAATCAAGGCTTAATATCATATCTACTAACATCCTAGACTCAATTAAATTTTGTAACAGTTAACTAGCTGATTTTCCCGAATTTTGCTTCGTAAAGCAGGAAGACCCATTTCTCTTTCAAGTTTGGCCACATGAAGCTGCAATAATGAGACTACAAAATGTTAAAAGAGACTTCACATCTCTTGGAAAGATTTTGAAGGGATCAGGAGTGCAGTTAGTGTTATTCTCCGTCCTACCAGTTCGAGACTGGGAAACAGGAAAAAGGAGGTGAACAGATCAGGTGAATGATTGGTTGCATGGATGGTGCAATATTCAGAACTTTGGGTTCCATGATCTTTGATGCAACTTTGAGATAGCAGGTATGTTGACATCAGATGCGGTGCTACTGAGCAGGTGGGGCAAAAGTATTCTGGGAAGCAAGCTGGCTGGACTGATTAGCATAGCTTAACTATATTTGATGGGAGAAGGGGATGGAGTGATAGAGTGAAACAGGTGAGCTGAGTGACAGAGAAGAAACAGGTAACACTAACATCAAGAAGTAGCATGGAAAAAATTTACAGCTGTACCCAAGGAATTAGAGAGGGCTCCCCTAATAAGGCGTAACTGCCAAAAGCCCGGCTGAAGGGCCTTGATAACAATGCACTCGGCATTGGAAATAACAGAAGGATTTGGAAACCATGGCGCAATCAGAAAATCATGCTATCGTGGAAATGTGGTGGGATGAATTGTGCAACGGGAGCATGACAGTTGAGGACTATGAACTATTCAGAAGGGACAGGCAAAGCAGGAGAGGTGAGAAAGTTACTCTATTCGTTAAATAGATAGACTGTAAAGAGTTGCCTCTGAGAAACAGTCATGATCAGGTCGAGAGATTGTGGGTAAAAATCAAGGACTGGAACAAAAAAGCACATTTGGTGATCAGGGTTTACTACGGGCCATCTGATCTAGGGAAGCCTGTGGATGAGGCCTTCTTGCTTCAACTACAAGAAGCATCACGGCCACAGGCTCTCATCCTGATGGGGGATTTCAACCACCAGGATGTCTGCTAGGAAATCAACATGGTGGGATGCAAACAATCCAGGAGACTCCTGGAGTCCATTGAGGATAACTTCCCAGCCCAGGTATTAGATAAACCAATGAGAGGAGAAGCATTACTGAACCCAGCGCACACCAGCTACAGAGGAGCTCCATAAAGAGGTTAAGGCTGGAGGCAACCTCAGCCTAGGATGTAACAACCATGCCGTGGTTGAATTTGTGATTTTGAGGAATACATTCCTGGCAAAGTCAGGACCCTGAACTTCACAAGAGAGAACTTCCAGTTGCATAAGGAATTACTGAATTACATTCCCTGGGAACCTGTCCTAAGGGACAGAGGAGCTGAACAGAGCTGGCAATTATTTAAGGACCCCTGTCTGAGAGCACAAGAGCTCTCTGTCCCCTAGCACAGGAGAACAAGCAGAAGAGGAAGGAAACTGTCACCACTGAGCAAGGACCTGCTGGTCAAACTGAGGGAAAACAGGGACATGTACGGGCAGTGGAAGCAGGGATATGTGACCTGGGAAGAATACAGGGACGCTGTCTGGACAGACAGAGATGGGATCAGGAAAGCCAAGGTGCACATGGAATTGAACTTGGTGAGACATGAAAAATAACAAGAAGGAATTCCACAGGTACATTGGTCACAAGAGACAGGCCAAGGAGAGTGTACCCACGGTGATAAATATGAGGTGATAATTGGCTGCAACAGACATGGAGAACGCTGACATACCCAACACGTCCTTTGCCTTAGGCTTCCCACATCTCTCGTCCTTGAACATTTGGGTGGGGGTTAGGTGAGCGAAATCCCTTCCACTGTGAGAGTGGAGTAGGTCTATGAGACTGTGCCCTATGAGACTGAATGAGTACAAGTCTATAGGGCTGGATGACATGCATCCCACAGTCCTGTAGAAACTGGCTGATGTGGTTGTCAGGCAACTCTCCATCATATTCAAAAAGTCATGACTGTCAGGTGAAGCCCTCAGTGACTGGAAAAAGAGAAACATCACTCTCATTTACAAGAAAGAGAGGAAGGAGGACCCAGGGAACT
>WBMW01003635.1:128703-181477 GCA_013396635.1 Penelope pileata | reverse complement strand
GTATCCTGGGCTCCATCAGGAGAGGGGTGGCCAGCAGGGACAGGGAAGTGATTGTCCCTCTCTACTCTGCCCTCAGGAGGCCCCATATGGAGTACTGTGTCCAGGTCTGGGGCCCCCAATACAGGAAAGATGTGGAATTGTTGGAGAGGGTTCAGAGGAGGGCCACAAAGACGATCAGAGGGCTGGAGCACCTCCCCTGTGAAGACAGACTGAGGGAGCTGGGCTTGTTCAAACTGGAGAAGAGAAGGCTGCGCAAAGACTTCATAGCGGCCTTCCAGTATTTAAGAGGAGATTATAAGCAGGAGGGGAACCAATTTTTCACAAGGGTAGACAGTGATAGGACAAGGGGGAATGGTTTTAAGCTGAAGGAGGGAAGGTTTAGATTAGACATCAGGGGGAAGTTCTTTACCGAGAGATTGGTGAGGTGCTGGCACAGGCTGCCCAGAGAGGTTGTGGATGCCTCGACCCTGGACGTGTTCAAGACCAGGTTGGATGGGGTCCTAGGTAACCTGATCCAGTACCTAATCTGGAGGTTGGTGGCCCTGCCTGTGGCAGGATGGTTGGAACCTGATGATCCTTGGGGTCCCTTCTAACCCGGGCCATTCTATGATTCAATTATTCTGTGATCTTCACCTCTGTGCCTAGGAAGATCATGGAACAGGTCCTCCTAGAAACTATGTTAAGCTACATGCAAAGCATGCAGGTGATCTAAGGCAGCCTCCATGACTTCATTAAGGGGAAATCACACCCAGTCAATCTAGTGGCCTTCTATGATGGAGTAACAGCATCAGTGGACAGAAGAATGGCAACTGATGTCATTTACCTGGACTTCTGCAAAGCCATTGAGATGGTTCCACATCACAGTCTTAACTCTGAATTTGAGAGATATGGATTTGAAGAGCAGACTATTTATTGGATATGGAATTAGTTGGATGGATGACACCAGAGGATTGTGGTAAATGACTTTATGTCCAGGTGGAATACTGTGATGAATAATTTCCCTCAGGGTTAAAGACTAGTGCTCTTGTGCATTGTTGTCAGTGGACAAGACGGCGGGACTGAGTGCACTGTCAGTAAGTTTGCAGGTGACACTAAGCTGAGTGATACAGCTTAATAGTTGATACAATGGAAAGAAGGGATGTTGTTCAAAGGGACAAGCTTGACGAGAGGTCCCACATGAAGTTAATGAGATTCAACTAGGCCAAGTATAATGTGCTGAACTAGGATCAGGGCCGTCCCAGATATGAGCACAGACTGAGATAGGAACTCCTTGAGAGCAGCCCTGCCAAGAAGGACTTAGGGATTCTGGTGGACGAAATGCTGGATGTGAGCCAACAATGCGCTGCATCAAAAGAGGGGTGGCCAGCAGCAAGGTGAGGAAAGTGATTGCTCCCCTCTGCTCTGCTCTCATGAGGCCCCACCTGGAGTACTGCACCCAGGTCTGGGACTCCTAGCCCAAGGAAGATGTGAAGCTGTTGGAACAGGCCCAGAATACGGCCAAAAAGATGATCAAAGGGTTGGAGCACCTCTCCTACGAAGAAAGGTTGAGGCAGCTGTGCTTGTTCAGCCTGGAGGAGGCTTCAAGGAGACCTCATTGTGGCTTTTCATTATTTAAAGGGAGCTTATAAAGAAGATGGAAACCGGCTTTTTATGTAGGAAGATAGAGATAGGAGAAGGGGGAATAGTTTTAAACTAAAAGAGAGGAGATCTAGACTAGATGTTAGGAGGAAATTCTTTACTCAGAAAGTGGCAAGGCACTCTAACAAGCTGCCCAGAGAAGCTGTGGATGCCCCATCCCTGGAGGGTTCAAGGGTTGGATGGGATCCTGGGCAACCTGACCTAGTGGGTGGCAACTCTGCCCATGGCAGGGAGGTGGGAACTAGATGACCTTTAATGTCTAATCCAACCCAAACCATTCTATGATTCTACATTTCTATGAATATGAATACTTGTGACTTGTGCAGGGTGTTCACTGGTAAAGTTTTCAATATTTTATGAAGTGGTTATTATGCATTTAGTCCAGAATTCTAGGAACAACACAGAAATAGTAATTTCAAAGTCAATTAAATATGCTTAAAATATTTTAAATGATTACAGTCTAAACGATTTTTAAAATTAAAGCAATTACTTGAACAGGGACAAAGCACAGTGACACTAACAATTCAGAGTTTTTTGAGAGGAATATATGCAAATATGCTGTTTATGTTCTTCCTCAGAAAGAGGTAATGTTGCTCTGCAATTTTTTTGGATACGTAACTAAAGGATACACTCAGCCAGATCTTTACTATTTTACCTACAGTGTTTGAATATCCTGGACACAAAAAATTCTAGACATAAATTTTACAGTGTCCTTTATTCTAAACTACAACTACTTGAAAATTTATCTTTTATGTTGTATTTGGTGTTGACAGTTGCACTTAAAAAATTATGTTAAGTTGATTTTTCCCATTTTGCCATGACATTCAGAATGAACTTCAGTTCTAAATCATACCTACAGTTAGTGTGCATTTATAATTAGCACTATTTTGCATTTCAAGTTTAATTAATCTGTTCTGTATTCTTCTTCTCTTTTTCATTCCTTAAAACCATTCCTTTAAATCTAAATATGTTTTTCCATACCAAGAAAAAAAATCAAACAGAATCTTTCTCTGTCAGCTATTTGTAGAAGTAGATGAGGATGTGTTCATCTCAGCAGCATACTATAATCCATATTCACTTCTTTGTATGATGTATAGCCAGATGGTGTAATTCAATGATTAATATTTAGTCCTGCATGCAGACATAGTTAACATAAATTACATCAAAACTGGGCAAATGGGCCTACACTTTAATCTTTCCTCTTTTTCTCACCAATCTAAACCTCTTTGTGGCTTAACTACCTTCCCATAAAATGCTTTTTTTGGCAAAAGTACGTCAATCTATATTTCCTCAGATTTAATAGCCACACTGGAACAAAGAGTAGAGTGGTATTGGCAGACACATTTCAGAAGTGTGAAAGACTAATAACTCATGAATAACAAGTCTGTACTAACAGTTTTAATGAGTGGTTTAATGGTTTAATGGATGGCACTTTAATAGGATTTCTAGTATATTCATTCTGAAAGATTGTTTTCAATAAAGCTGTCATTAACAAAGAGCTGGATGTCTTTATAATATAACTGTGGAGTATGGGTGCTTTGTGCAAAAGAAATAAAGATATCCATAATACTGTTATTTCCCTCCCATGCTTTGACTAATCTTTCAGCTATTGTGTTCTAAATGGTTGGTTGTTGAGAAAAAAAATATTCTGACTAGGAAAATACATGAGAAATATGTATGAATATGATGCATCATCCACAAAATTGTTCTGTGACTATGAATCACAGTAACAAGGAAGTGTTTTTGGAAGAATTTTAAAGAACTCTCCACACTAATCCCTATACCTTCTCAGTGTAAAGTTTTCCCTTACGCTACTGAAAGAAGAATCAAATGTTCCTTCCTATCACTGCGAGTCTCCTGGGAACATATCCTGGTGCAGTACTGAGGAAGGAATGCTAATGACAAAATGCCAAACTTTCTGGTGTAAGCTGATGTATTTCTGGCTGCCATGGAACAATGCTCTACTAAGGGTTGCTATGCCAGCAAATGAAGAGCTAGCAGGTTTGAGTCTGCACGTAGAGGACACTGTAAGTTACTACGGAGGTTTCACAAACCCAGAAGGAGAGGGAAGCATAATCCATAGAGAATTTCTCATCACTGCAGGTGCTGTGTTTGAGGCCCAAATTAGATCACCCAAAAGCAGAAAGTCGCAAAGAAAATTAAGTCTAGTTAGAAGAAGAATGTAAACCAGAAATTTAAGAGGATGTCAATGCAAACAGGCTCTGCATAACTGAAGAAAGTAGTCAACTACTCATAAAATTGAACAGTTTGACTCTCTTTTACCAGTGTCAGCAACTAGGCTAAGAATTTCATATCATAGATGATGAATCTATAATAAGATACTATTCTGTTATGCAGAAAACTTGCTAATAGAATAAGAATTACATACTGCTTTGCCAAAACATAAATGCTAAATGCATGAACATTAATACAGGATCATGGCAACTTGCCAGTGGAATTATATTTTCCTTCTAAAACAGAGTTTTTCACGTCATACCAAAAAGGATGCCATTCATGAGTGATATGGGAAGCAAATTCTTTTTTTTTTTTTTTGCATAAATAGATGGTTTTTTTGGAACTCAAATATGAGTTTGTATCCTGGTCCTAGAAATAGAGTTGAAAATGCACAGATGAGTGATTTCCTGTTGAATCTCAAAGGAAAGTGACCGTACTGTTTACAAGCAGATAGAAATAGAGCTGAAGCTTTTTCCAGACTCCTCTCAAGAACAAAGATATTTCCTCAGCAATATCAAGCAATAATCCTATGACCAAATGAGATCCCATAAAACTGATTCCTATGGAATCAAAGAAGGTAAATTTGTATATTACCAAAGCATACTTGAGGAAAAAATACTCACTTTGAAGGAAAATCTCTGTTACATAAAAGCTTTAGAAAATGGAACATTTTTAGAACCCATTTTGTACACAGACTAGAAGAGGAACGAAAAACCTAGCTTAGCTTAAATATTAAAGCATCTTCTTATTTTGTTTTGGCATACTATATGAAATAAAGCAGTTCTTAAACATTAAACTTTTTAACAGTCTCACAGGGGACAAGGATGCTGCTTTAAATTTTCAATTTTCAATTTCCATTTTTCAATTTTCAATTGTATTTTTAATACACTGTCAACTTTTTTTTTTTGATGAAACAAGTAATGAAGACAGCATAAGCATCTATCTTAAAAGTCGTCTCCACTGATTCCTTCATTTTCCTCTATAAAAACCCTAAAATGCTGCAAATTAATCTTTCTAATAAAAACCTCACACAACTCAGATTTACCTACAATGATCTGCATAGACATTCTTGAAAGGCTTTTCTTGCTGAAACAGACTACCTTTCTCTTCCTGCATATATCTGCATTTTTGATGGGGCAAAATAAAACTGACATTTATAACAGTTATCTGGCTTTTAAAACAATCTCCATGGAATTTCTTGGCAAAATAGCATTAGGAATCAGTCCAAAACCTCGTATTCTACTATGTTAACATTAGCTTGCATCAGAATATGCTTTTAATTATATACACATAAATAAATGTTGTTATTCCAAAGAGGCATTTATAGCAGAAAGTAATGATGTAATACATTACTATTAATCTTGACCACTGCCACTTTGGATTCCTACACTATGTCTTCAAAATTGTCAATCCTAACTATCCTACTGGATCAGACAGTGTTATATGTGGAAATATGCACTAAATAACCTACGTGAATGCAACAGCATATGCACTACTATTAAGACAAACTGTTCAACGTTCACTGACTACACTAATTGTTTCTCAGTAAATGGAAAACATCCTGTGAAAGTGAAAAATAAAGAAACTATCAGAAAGTCAAAGAATATATATATAATTTTTTTTTGGATGAGAAGGAATTGATTTTTCAATATCAGCCAGTATCACCTGTAATGATATGGCAGTTAAGGGCAGCTGTTTCTCCGATATGGACTCAGTCAGTAAGTGATCTGGTCTTCATACATATTTTAAGTGATTTATATTAATAAGCTTTATAGTCGCTTTTTCTATACAAAATGTATTATATTTCAGTGTCCAGTGTTTATCTTGTTGAAGCATAAGATATAAAAAGATAAATGTACTACGCTCAGTAAATTGTCTTCTCATCATAGATCCTTCCAACTGATACTGAAAAGCTACATTAAAACTTTAAATAACATGTTGCACTGTGCAACAGAATCAAAATACATCTTCAGTTTTTCCAATAATCAGTGCTAAAGACTTGTTGTAATTTACAGCCTGATGTAGAAAACAGTAGAATAATACACAATTTCTCTTATCATTAATTAACCAGCATAAATACATACACATATACTCTAAATCATGCAGTGACACATAAAGGCCAATACTGCAATTTTTGTGTTACTATGACAGGTTCTCACAAAAAAATAAACTAAAGAAAGGAAGGAAGGAAGGAAGGAAGGAAGGAAGGGAGGAAGGGAGGAAGGGAGGCAGGGAGGAAGGGAGGCAGGAAGGCAGGAAGAGAGAGAGAGAGGAAGAGAGAGAGAGAGAAAGAAAGAGAAGGAAAGAATGATCCTGAATTTACTACCTTAAGGTTGTAAAGAAATGACTGCAGATCCCAGATAATAAGTAAAAAACTATTTTACTCAAGACCCAGGAATCAGCTTTGGAGGAACACATTTTCTTTTCCGTGTGACAGGAGGAAATTGCTTTAGTAATATATCTTGTGTATTGCATAAAATAGGCAGAATTTTAATATTCTGCTTCAGTCTATCTCCATTTCTATTCTTTACTGTTAAATTCTAAAGCCTAAGATAAGAATGAGATATGAGATATAAAGGTCAGTTTCTTGCATACGGCTTTCTGCTTAGCAGCTGTCAAGTCCATATGGAGCCTTGTGCTGCATTAAAATCCCACTGAAACTGCCAAAGCCAGAAAAAACTTTATAATAATCAGTTTGGGTCAAGAACCTTGTATTTAAACTAAGGAATACAAAAGATATATGTGACATAAAGGATATGTTGTGGTAAAAAGGTAAACTAATATTTTCCTAAGGCTAGAGGATTGCAAGCTAACATTAATTACAGAAGAACTATAGAAAATCTATTTTTAAGTAGAACTGAACTTTACTGAGAAGAACTATACTAAAACTACAAAACTACCTTATCCAACAGTTTTATTATAAATTTATTTAAATTTTGCAATAGCCATAATCTTTAGGACTTAGCCTCTGTTCTCCCATGAATTTTGGTGTTCAAGGTAAAATTATGAGAGAATTACAATAATAGATGTCAACACTGTTCTCATTATCTTCCATTCTGAGAGCTGGGGTAGGAAAATCTCTGAGGAAGACACCATGAAACAGTTTAAGATTTGTTATGGAACTCCTCCAATCGATTGTATCTAAGCTTCCAAAGCATCATACAAGTGGAAGCTTGTTCATGTTGGAGAATACACACCTTTTCATTCCTTTTACCACATCATACCAATGAGTTCTACCTTTTTTTTTTTTTTTTCTGAGAATACAGAGCTTATACTATTTTATACCATGCATACTGCTACATAGTTTTTTGCAACATCTGTTTTCCCAACTTGCCACATTACCCCTAGGTATTCCTTTTAGGATCAAAGTGCAGATGGATGAGAATTGGACATTATTCTAATGTCCACTTTCTATTATTTCCGAACTAGATTTCAAGTAGCACAAAAAGAAACATAGGAGTCTACATACTCAACAAATAAATAAATAAATAAATCACAAACGAAAGAAAACAAGCATAAAAAAAAATACAACAAAACCGACCTTTTGGGAAGCTTTGTGTCAGTTGGAAGGAGACAAGGGAGTAGAGTTTGGGATTGTTTGAAGAAAATAATCCTGTCTCCTCTCATGATCTATGCCTCCAAAGAAGGTCTCTTCACCTTCTCTGGGAGGGTGCAAGGAATTTAGGAGATTTCTTTAGAAAATGAAGATAGAGAAGACAAATATGCACAGGAGACAAATAAATACATGAGACAATACATGAATGTTTGTCTTCTGGGAGCCATCTTTTTTTGTTTGTTTTTGTTGATAGTAGTGAGGTTGTTTATCTATCTGAAGAAATGGGAACAGATCATGAAGGAACAGTCTTCCAGAAGACAACTTGTGGAGAAAAACAAACTTGTATGCAATGTTGATCAGAAATACTGATCAATCAACAGGAGGACACAACAGGACCAAGGATGGTTGAAGAGCAAATGTACAAATACTTCTGAAAAGCTGAGTGGATATAATATGAAAAGATGTATTAGAGCTGTGGAAGAAATAATACTTTCTAAGGGGCAACTAAAGAAAGATGAGAAAAAAAATAAAATGTTGTTTTGTAATGGAGCTAACCTCCTGAAATAAATTCTGTAAGCTGGATGAGATGTGAGTGTTCACAGGGAAACTGTACGTGTATTTTTTATGTTATCATATGATAAAATTGCCATAACAGTTGTTCAACACTATCAGTGTATTTTAGAAGAATTTCATAAATGCAATCTAAGAAATTCCATAATAAATAAATGAATAAAATATTGGAGTGTAAGGAGTAAAAGGTATTTCATATATATGCACATACATACATATATATGATAACTGATTAAAAATGTTCGTTTCTCCAAATGGGAATTAAATGGAGTATTTTATTATTATCAGTAAAAGTCAGTGGTTTTCTGCTACACATTATACCTTTGCCTTTAACCCCTTAAGATGCAAAACGTCTCTTTTTCCTTCTGTTACCAGCTCAGACATAATCCAAAGTGACACTAACTGAACTGTTGCCATCTGTGCCCATCTTTGCTTGGGAATCAGATAGTCACTTTTAAGAGACATCAGTGAGGAGTGCTGCTGAAGAGAAGGTCCCTATCCCCAACCACAAATGTTCCCACCAGCTCCCTTGTGCTGGCACTAGAACTCACACAGCCATGTGGTGAGCTAGTTCAGGGATTTGATCCAACTGAAAATAGCAAAGAAAAATAAAACAATTAGTTTTCAGCTAAATCTATTTCCTGAGACAATCCTTGAACAGCTGCACATACATTAGTGCCAGGACTGGCACAAGAGAAACAACAGGAATGCACAGCCAAGACATGGAAGTGACCTACAGTGATCATCAAACTGCAGCCTTAGTGCACTGCCTACAATAGACCATGAAATTAAATTGCAGTGCTTTTCAGTAATTCTGCTTCAAAATGGATGAACACTGGACTAGTTAGAAACAAAGCGGTATCTCTAAAGCTGGGATTTCAAAGGTAATTTTTGACCATCCCTTGGTCAAACCAATGTGAATGAAGCTTGATGTGATCTACACTTGGTCAAATTTTAACCTTGAATTTCTGACTGTTCTTCCCCAGATAATAGGTAAATAAAATAAAATAAAATACAGAATGTGAAATCTAGAGTGTTTACCTTGATAAAAAGTTCTAACAATATAGATACTAGGAATTCAATAATTTAGCACATCTTCACAACACTGGCTGTAAATGGTTAAGATTACATACTCAAGATGATTTTAATGATTTAACTAGTAAAGAAAGGCTTTTAAATTATAATACACCATAAGAAGAACCACATCACCTTCACAACATGCTCAAGACCGAAAAAGGTGCATCATAAATTTTAATGG
The DNA here is from genome assembly GCA_013396635.1 of Penelope pileata. NCBI lineage: Eukaryota > Metazoa > Chordata > Aves > Galliformes > Cracidae > Penelope > Penelope pileata. The sequence continues at coordinate 172,220 of WBMW01003635.1, read as the reverse complement.
AAATTATATTATACTATATGACCTGTTATGACATTCTTTATTTATTAAAAGGAATTCTATGATTCTACAACGAATTTCCTACACAGCTATTCCAAAGAATCTGCCTGTAGTACATCAGGAAATGATTGCCAAATCTGTACCCAATACTAGTTTTTGTTTCTGGTGAACATGCCCTTACATAAATTTCCCTGTCTTATTCTTCATACACTATATCTTTATACTTTAGAAAACATTACAGAAATATGAAAATATACTCCCACATTTTTTTGTGATTGCAGCAGTAAACAACAACCCTGAGATGCTCATCAAACAAATTTATTTCCATGATTTGTAGAGACTATACATTTATTTTGATATCTAATGAGATTATATTTTGGAGCACTTTTAAGTCTTTCTGAATATTGTTTAATTAAATAATCATCAATTGTAGTTCTCTATTACAATAGTAAGTGTTCATTTTTAATAGTAAGTATTCATTTAGAGCCTGTGAAGTCTGTAAATACCTTGCACATTTACAAGATCTCTCTACCAAGCAGCCATACATATCAGGGAAGTGCAAATTCTTTAATTCATGCAAAATTAACATAGCGGATTGTAGTTTCTTCTTTGGAGCTTGTACCACATGTGTCTTGTCAACACTTAACACCACAGTGGAGAATTTTTAAATAATCTAAGGAGCTTTTAGCTGCAGAGTAGATGGATGCTGGTGCATTAAAAGTGAAAGTGCTGTGTCATTCAGCCACTGCTTCCAGCATATGCACATGGAATCTGCCTGACACATATTCTTACAAAAAGATTGTTAGAAACAAAGGAGCCATCTCACCGACGTAGTCTTCTTACCCAGAAGACTTTATCATGGCTTTATCATATAAAAACAGCACCACTATGGTGAATACATTTCAGGGATAAGTCCAGAGAAACAAAAAGCATTACATTTTTGATAATTTGAGTAGTGAGAAAATAGAGCAAATTACCTCATACTCTTGTGAGAACTTCAAATTGTCATTTGCTTTCAATCTTTCAATATGGTCTGCAAGTTCCAAGATAGGTATTGGGGGGTGACTGGCCATACCTGTTGAAAAGGAAAGAAGAACAAAACTTAAAATAAACTACAGTGATGGCATCACTGTAGAGGTTAGAAAATGTAGTAGTTAGAATGGCTAGAAATGTGTAAATAGTAAAGATGCCATATGTGAGAGGAGCAGGCATATAGTTTGGTTACTCAAAGCACAACATGCTCTGTAAAGATGAGCTCTGAAGCCAAATTAAAAGAAGTCACCAAGCATATTCCCAAAGCTAACATTCCTAGTGTAAAGGAAAAAGTTACTGTGAGATGAGTCAATGAGGTTAGCTAAGCATGGAAAAATGAGACAGACCTGATGCCAACCTCTGCTTTGAGTAATGACTCTTAGTGTCATTTCAAACTCCTTCTCCTGAACTATATGAAATGAAGACTGCATTGAATTAGATGAGGAAAGGTGAGCTGAGAAATAGACATGGAAAGAGCCCTAAGGGGGAAAGAGTAGTATTTTGACAGAAAGCAAAGTGACTTATGCATAATCAAGAAAAACGAACTTGAAGAATGAAGGTTACCAAGGTAACCAGAGATACCTGAACCTGCAAAGGAAATGGTAAAAAACAAAGAAACCTCAAACCAACAGAAAACTAACTTATAAAATTAATTTAAATAAAATGAAATGGATAGCTTGAGGATTAATAACAATGTATCAAGGTCAGAAGATTGACTGCGCATTCTCACTGAGTTAGAAATATTTAAATATTTTATGAAATTTTGAGGTCACTGACATTCACATGCAACTACAAATGACTAGAATAGCATGCACCATTGCTTGTAGACAACAGTCACTGAAGACAAGATCAGACATCAGACAATTAGAGCTTCAAAAATGTTTTCACTAGTAGCAGATTGTAGAAGAAGGGGTTGTACAGTTTTACTGGACACACATACTGACTGCACTAGTACTTTAAAATATGCTTCATCTAAAACCCCATTTATCAACCCCCAAAAGTACCTACAATCTACTTCAGGTGTAAACATCTTTGTCTATTGATGAAGATACTAAGTGAAGAAGAAAACTAAGAGTTGGGAGTTAGAGATGGGTGACAAAGGGAGTGTAGGGACAGCAAGGCAAAAGAAAGACAGAAGAGATGTGGGGCCAACTAGCACAATCTGCCAGCTGAAGATCTGACATGCAAAAATCTGTGAAGATCATTGCTTTAATCTACGTCTCCATGATCCTTCTCCAATTGCTTACATTCTTTTCTTCATGATTAATTGAAATGAGTTTTCAATTGCTTGTGGGAAAATCAGAGATGGCTGGAAAAAATAAACTAGTGAACCCCAGGATCTCTTGAAATTACAAAAGGAAAACAGTGATGACTCAAGGGGGCTCAAGCTGGAAGCCATGTAGCACAATGCCATTTGCGTTGTCACCGTGAATTTCAAGAACATGCCTAAGACAGCTAACTTGCATTTCCTGTAATGTAGCTGAAAACGACCATGTGATTACAACACAGTCACACTACAGCATGGTTTTCTTTCCTTCTTTGTTTCTTTGCTTGCTTGCTTGCTATTTTCTTTTCCTTTCTTTCTTTCTCTCTTTCTCTCTCTCTTTCTTTCTTTCTTTCTTTCTTTCAAAAAAAACCTCTTCTTTTTTTTTCTTTGCCATTTTAGGCATAATACTAATAATGTCCAGCAACACTCACCCTATCTCATCAACAAATATATATTTACATATTCATAGCACATATGGGATGTTGAGACAGTATTTAAAGTAGAAATAAAATCATTTTGTCAGCCAACTAAAAAGGCAGAATATTCAGATCTAATGGGGAGATGTATTAGAAATTTCAATTAACAGATCTGTATAATGATTTATTTGAATCAGTTCTGATTGTCTCCCATTTTCTAAGAAATTTCACTTAAAAGAATGTGGATATTCTCATAATAAGAGTGTGGGTGACAGACATCTAACAATTAAACTGATTGATCCAGATCAAGCACCCCCATGGAAAATATGTGAGTGAAAAGGCACAAGAGAACTCTAGATTGATCCAGAAATGAAGGTGGACTGATGTACATCTACAACAGTGCTTGAACAAAGAAAATAATAGAGACAAAGATGTTTAGACCTTTTCGAGCGAATCGTGGGAGAGAGTTATTATCATATAAGGACTGAGTGGTAGTTTGGCTAGAGAGGGAGGACACAGAGCCAATCAGGGAGGCGTAGGGGACTGAATTACTGCTCAAAGCTGTAAAAAGTAAAAGCCAATTGGAAATGGGAAACAAATTAGTAACAGCAGTAGATAATCATAATCAATCTCGTACATACAAGCACTTCAGACATGCATAAAACAAAGTCTGGAAACTCAACTAAGATGATGTTTAAAGGTCCAATTACCCTACTGTAAACATAAAGGACATAAAATCAAAGAGATGAGACTTGCTGTATACATGATGAACTTGACTAAATCGCCAGCATCACAAATCTCTATAATTAGCTCACTGTGACATTTATTTTTTGAAAAAGATGCTGATTATCCAATGGTTTAAAAACTATTTTTATTTATGTGCTCCTCTATATGCCAGTTGACATTCCTAAAGGGAGAATTCATATTAAACATTTTGTCCAAAATGAAACTTGACGTAAAATCTAAGAGAAGAAAAAGAACTGCTTATAACTTCTGAAACTTGTTAATTTTGACCACACATAAACCCCTTTCTCCAGAATTTACTTTAGGCAGTTATATCTGAACACTTTTGAACTTTCTTCAAATAATATATAAAGCATGCTGTACTGAGATAATAAAAGTAGCTGCTTTCTTAAAAAGAACTGCTGGAAGACTTTTGTTATGTAATCAGTCTATGAATCATACAAGCATCACAACAGGATATGCTATGAATGAATGTGTTAAGATCTCATCCTATCTCATGTAAAAGCACAAGGCTCCTACTGAAGTTTCTGTGAGGTGCATGTGAACAGCAGTTGTAGAATTTGACTCAAAATCCCACCCAAAACACAGGTAAACACACATATTTCTGTGGCGAAAAATAAAAAATACATTTATTTGCTGACACTTCTCCACATAAACCAACATATGCTATGAAAACACAAAAAAATTTAAGGCAAAATACAGCTAAATTACAACAGATCCTGTGACATGCTAGTAAATCAAAAGAAAGACCATGCCAAATACATGCTTTCAAACTTCCCTTAAAGTAAGAAAATAAAGAGATAGAAACACTGAAAAAATCAACAGAAAAAAGCTCATACATGCAAAACACAGCTGAAATTGTATTTATAGTGAGCTTTTATTTCCAGACTTGGAAGAAGATTGCCAAATGTAACTGATCTTACACAGCCTAGTATTAACCCCTCTACATGAATTAAATCAAAATGTATGTTTAAATTACAGTGAATAAATATCTTCTGGTTAATTTGTGGTGAGCATATAACCAAGGAACATGGCGTACCACCTATGTCACAATTTCAAGGCACAATTGGGAAAGTAAGGTCAGAATTTACGCGCAGTCTTTATCCTGACATTAAATCTGCTATGTATAATTCTTCACCCAACTGAAAAAAGTGGGTGTTTTGGCCTTGTCATTAGCGTGTTGAATTAAGACTTTGTTTGTTGTCAAGGTTTTATGCAAGGGGCTTATAAAAACATATGTGAAACATACATTTATTTATAAACTTGGACACGTAGGTTGACATGCCCACAATAAATAAGAAATTAGTTAAAAAAGAAATACAGTGCACATCTGCTAGAGTACTGAACACTATCCAAATGAACTGAAAATATGACATACTATTTTCACAGATGTTTCTTTATGAAATATATTGAAGAGGTTTATATTAAATTAACACTCCGGTATTTTAAAGGTTTGTTTATTACATATTAATTTTTATTCATTAACACAGAATGCCCTCCCACATACCAATGTTGATTAAAATGTTGTCCTAATACAGAAAGAGGAAGGAATCAGTAATAGTTGGCACTGTACTGATACTTTCATTTGTCAGAAAATTAGAAAGAAAAACATATGTAAAATTCAGACATGGAAAATGGAAAAGATGAAAGATGACACTGATTTTAGTAGGAATTTGTTATCTATGAAATTTTATCTGGGATGCCTTTAGTATATTTGGCAAATCACTATTTAAATTTTTTGTGAATTCAGAGTGATCTTCTATCTTGCGGACAAAGCTAAACTTAGAAGATTAGTGCTAGAGAAATGCATTGTTATGCAAAAACTATTCTAAAATAGTTACTTGTGCATATAATATCGCAAAATGAAGCCACTTTTATTCCAGAGTAATTCTAAACTGGATTAATTATTCTGGAATGAAAATAATTTTTGTCGTGTATCAGACTTAGACCTGCCAAGAAGCACCAGTGTTTCACAGCAGAACATCCCACTCTGAATGAGCTGTAAAAGCTCTCTACAGTGAGAAATGGTCCAAAAAGTTCTCATATCGTGGTCTGAAAATTGCTTAACTCAACAGAATGTTGCAAAATCACTGGCTAAAATCCCAGGGGAATAAAAATTACTCATGAGAGCAGAAGAACCTTCAATTCCAATTCCTACCTAAGCAGATTTTTATTACTTCTAGGTTAAATAGCACCCAAGTGAGAAGTCAGAGACATATTATTTGTACTCACATCTTAAATCTCATTCAAGATGCTTAAATCCTTCACATAAGTCAAGTTCACATGTGTGTAAGATATATGTAGGATAGTTCACTGTGAGAAAGCTATTCCTGTCTGTTTTTGCCATGGAGACAAACCCCAGTTCTCCCTTCAGCATTGGCACCATAAACAGACATTGTGTACATAAACTAAGGGAAGAACCTTCCTGCTAGAGTGGGTAACTAAATCCAGACATCATTTTTTTCCACTTTTGTTACTTGTACTTTTTTCTATGGGAACTTTTTTCCTATGGAACTCAAAGAGTAAGCAATTCATGAGCATTTAGTTATTTAATGAAAAAGCTAGAATCTTCAGTTTGGAGCTGCAATATTTTTTTTCCTTTTATTTCAAAACATCTTACTTTGTTCATAAGAGACAATGAGATAATAGTTTAATTGGTATCCAATTAGTCAAATTACCTATAAGCGTGACACACAGAATATTTAAATAAGAATTAAAAACAGCCACTTTTCAGGAATGACTCAATTCAGTTCTTTAGCTGATTGGTAGACTGAAGTCTTTCCCCAAATCTAAGGTCTCTCATAAACCACATAAACTACTTAACATCAACTATTTTCCTCTAAACAAACCTGAGTTTCCTCACTCGATGAAACCTTTCGTGAGGTCTTAGTTATTACCCCTTCTTTATCTATACTCCCCCATGTGGCATAAAGACTTTTGAAATTTGTGCACTTGGCTAATAATTATAATCCCATATTTTGCAAGAGAATTATAGAACATTGAAGAATGTGACTGACTTCCCCTCAGCTACTTTAGTTACAGAAGAACAACAGACTTATAAATGAAATCCCTTATGCTACTGAGAGATCGAGCATTTTCATGTTTACTAAAAGAAAACTTGGCACAGCTGTGACCCACTCGCTGGCATATGGACTTATCTAAAAAATATGCATTTTTTGATAACACATATGGACATGAGATCTTGTTCTCATACGTAGAACTGTGGGCTATTCCAAACATCAAGAGAAAATGTCAGATTTTTCTCTGGAGTTCATCTATGTACAGAGGAGTGAAGCCAGAGATGAATTTTACCCATCATGGAAAAATTAAGATAGGAAACCCTTTAGGCGGGGTTGAGATCAGTGAGGAATGCAATTTCTTGTTGAAAGGACAAAAATGTAATAAGAAAGCAAGACATTTTCTGTGCTGATAGTTTAGAATGTGTTTTTTTTTTTTAACTACATCTTCCTGTTGAATGGGCAATTTTATTACCAATAAAGTATAATTGTTACCAAAATATGCACCCACTGCATGGATATAATCAAATATAAAATATTGTTTTCTGATAATTTATTTCAAAAAGTTATGCCTAAACACTTGTACTGAGAGTATTTTGTACTTGTAGTTAGAAATTCAAATTTAACACAAGAAAAGGATTTATTTTCAAGTTATTTTGATAATCATATCTGATTTTCTCTTCCTCAAACAAAATATACAATATAATTTATGATGAATATGGATTCATCATAAATCTTTTAGCTACTGTCTTTTATTTCTTTACTGGAAGCAACTGATGCACCTGAAAAGCTTCAAGGAAAGTCTGGATGCTTCCATAAACTAAACAAGTTCATTGTCATCATAATAAGGATGTCAAATCCTCAATCCTGATGCAGTTATGCTAACTTTACCTATACTGAATATTAATGTACACTAATAACTCTGTCATTTATACTATTTGTAGGTAATGATCATAAAATGTAACATCTTGCAGAATAAATAAGGCCACTGTATAACAGTGATTGTAGATGTTTTGGTAAAAGAAGTGTGACAAATAACACTAGCACCATCTCCTTCTCTCAGAGGTCTTCTTTGCTCCAGCAGTACCCAACTCATTTTTGCTACCTACTAGAAAGGAAAAAACAGCTGCATATTTCTGAAAGCGAAAGAACAATAAAAAAACTAAAACCAAAAAACAACAAAGCTAGCGTCCTAAAAGTACAGCCTTTCTGAATTTCCTCTATATTTGCCTTGGAAAAGATTGGTCCCGTATGTTTCTTAATGGTGTTAGTTTGTGGAGTTGTATTAATATTCCAGCATTATCCAAATATCTAAGTTAAATTCAGGCAGATTTAAATGAAATTGTATCCTAATGCAAATTAAGTGAGATTCTGCTTCTGCTAGTATAGGAATAGTAGCTTGGCTTCTCTGAAGCTAAGATCAAGCTAATTATCAAGTGTTACAAAGCAAGATAAATCTCTGAGTAGGATCCTTGATATTTGATTGCATGCTGAATAACATAATGGCTTTATCTGTGCCTCGGGTTCTTAGAAGAAAAGATCATAATTTCCTTTCTGTACTATATTTTTTCTGGTAATGGAATCCTCCATTTTGTGAAAAAAGATTTACAGCAAAAAAACAGATTTCATATTAGAAATGGATTGCAGATGTTCTGCTTAACTAGCTTCACAGAAAACTGCCAGCTTCCCAGATAAACTACATTGCTGTGACAAAAAGTATGCTCCTCTCCAGTTCTTTTCAGATCAGTGAGATGCATCAGATGGTAAGGAGCATTCACTGTACATTCATTGTGCTGCAACAAACTAAGGCAAACTAAGGCAAGCCTCAGAATATTTCCTTCTCTACTTTTGCCATGTGCATGCGGTGTGGATGTTGGGTCTTCAGCCCCAGTTTCATTATTCTGACAAATATAATTCCCAGAAGGATTCCATAAGTAATTAGCGTCAGACCAGAGCCGTGTGTGATCGTATTCCAACAGAAGACAAGTCTGCTGGAATACAACATGAATATTAAAGATGATTTTAAAAACAGTATATTTACTCATAAAGCAACAAGAAAAACTCAATACTATTTCAAGCATTTCTCTTCTTGTCCTTCTTGATCACTAAATCTAAAGGATTTATGAAAACAATGCTTGATAAATAAAAGAGTAAAACAGTAATAAAATATTTGAGTGTGTTACTTCTATTTTTCAGAACTACTGGCATGTTAATTCACTTTTTGATCCATCCTAACATAGTCTGATTTTAAAAGAAAAGGCCACTCCTCTAGTTAATACTTTGTACGTGTATTTTACATTTACAATGTATAAAAATTTAACTGATATTGATGGATTACTTGAATAAGCACTAGATCAGAGGGAAGCTTCTTTACAACAAATAACTTTAAGTATATAACTAATAAATAAAGAGATGTACATTTACCAATAATTTTCTAATGTCCTTAGGTTTAATTTGTAATTTTAGCATATAAAGCATATCCATACAACATATATGACTTTTGGATCTTGTCTAGAGAACAATAACTTCATACCATTTAAGATTTTTCTTTAAATATAGAAATTAGAGGAATCTCCAAACCTTTTGAAGAAATACATTTACAAAAAACTCATAAGCAATTGAAATATACATTTTTTAAACAATTGTTCTGATCTCTAATGGTATCACTAACCAGAGTCTGTGATCACAGTGCTCTCAGCGATATATTACTACTTCTCACCTGGAGTTTGAAAATTAAGACGACGCAGCTCCACTGGGTCTGTAGGATGGTGAGAAGGAACCTCCTTGCTGTTGGGTATGCTGCTCTTCCTAGAATCAGATTCAGCCCTTTTCCTGCACAGAGAAGGTGAATATAGGTATAAAAGAGTGAGGTGTTAGGTAGACAATTACAGGTGTCTGAGTCTTTAATCATTAAATTGTAAACATGAGGTGCATTCTGAAAGTACTTGATCCAGTGTAAAGACAGATATGCACAATGGTTACAGCAACCACAATTTGCAATGACAAAATGAATTTAAATATAGAAATGTCAAAGGGAAATGTCTAAGACATTCTTCCCTAAACTAGTCCTCAAGATTCAGGGCACTAGAGTAACTATCTATTATGAGACATAACTCTAAACTTAAAAAAATTCACAGTACTTCTATATTAAAATCTAACTTGTTATATCTTTTATGAAAAAGTTGCATTCTTTTGAGCATGTAATTAAAAATAAATGCTAATTTATTATCATTGAATACTTTATCTCTGCGCAGCTTATGAAATAATCTGCATTCTTTTGGCACTTTCAAGATGGCTGAGAACAGAGAGAACAGTACAGAAGACACCTAGTCCTTTCACATTCTAGGAAGTAAGAATCTGCTCTGTTGAGCTGCACTTCACTTTATGCATCTGATCACACCTACACATTCAAGGTAAAGATTCTATTTGAATGTTTCTGATCAAATTAGGACTTTCACTGCAACTTTAGTACTGTTGTCAATCTGTCCAAAACAATCTGGGAAAAAGAGAGGGAAAAAAACCACCTAATCTATGCTTCCATTTCTCTAGAGACTCCATGGGCGTTCTGGATCTTACTGTTTTGATCAGAGACTCCTGTCACTTCAATGCATCATTTCCTGCTGCAAAACATAGAGAACTACATTGCATAAAGAATATCTAGATGTTTGCATTTTCACTCAAGAATCTGTAAATTTAATGCTTGAATTTCTAGTGGAATACTTCTTCCCTAAAATCCTGTGTGATTCCTGAATGAAAATGCAAATTGGCTGATATACTTCATGAAATATAAAATGAATATACAAATAGCAGCAAAGAGCTACTTATCTGAAAACAGAACTGAGGTGATTTCAAAGTTTACTACAGCTAAATCTTTTCAAGGCGTCCAACATTTGATCTAATTTATCACTACTGCTCCTTTTTGATTTCTGTCTTCTGAATGACTCACAATTTGGCAATGTTGTGTTATTACCCTGCTGGGCTCTCCTCTTAAGAACGTTGCAATTCATTTTTTGCTATTCTTGAAATAGTGAACGCATGTTGGAATCCAGGGAAAGGTGGATGCAGCGAGATTTCAAAGACTGTGAAAAGAGCCAAACAGCAACATCCTCCATTGCTGAAGGAATTCTTACATCCATTTTTTGAAAGTCAAATCATTTTATGGAAAAAAAATTGCTACAAAAATATAAGTCCTTAACACTTATATTACTTCTTTTCAGTGAAACAATGTAGATTTAAATCTGATTCTTAAAAAAGATGCCTTATTTGAAACTCCTTTCTTCTGATTCTGACTATCACAAAATCGGCACAATAATCGAGTGTTATTTCTTCTTGAATGAAGATGAAGAAAGGCAACTTTCCATTTTCAAGAAGTATTTTTACCTTTCTTTTCTACTCTTGAAGTCTGTTCAGAGACAACCTTTTCTACATTTCTTTCACTTGCACGCCGGTTCTGGGCAGCACAATTTCAAATTCATCCATGAAAAGCACTAGAATGTCTTCCAATCATACATGCGAATATTTTGAACACTTATAAGACAATAGAATGTTTTATTATTGTCCTGCTTAGGATCATTCTATCTTTTGTGCCCTTTTAGATTATACAAAGACATCATAATTGTTTCACATTATGCAATGGTTATGAGATAGCTGGAAAAAAATCCTATAAGGGCAAACGAGGTCCTCACATCATTTACACTGGTCTAAATCCATCAGCACTGAGTCTATGTATAAGGAGCACTATGGAGTTCTTTAGGACTCACACTTTAACCACAAAAACACATTCATTCAGCAGCTATGGTTATAGAAAAGAACACTGTTTTAACTCCATGAAAAGACAAATAAAAGCATATGTACATTGCGTAACTATGCTATTTCAGGAAAATATACCTCATGTAGACAAAAAAAAAATAGTGATGAAACTTGGCTGTACATGCTATATTAATTTTAAGTGCTATAAAAACAAAATATCTTTTAGCCGTCTTCGTATTGACACATTACTATCTACATTCAATTAGACTGACAGATGTTCTGTTTGATATCATTATTACAATAACTATTTTTTTTTTCCTCTCTCTCTCTTCTCCCTCTGTCTCCATTTCTAGGCTAAATGAAATGCAACTACTCTTCACTTCTCACCTGTCAGGTTTACTGCTCCATTTTAATGCAGCAGAGGAGAGAAAATGCTAGATGTTAGTTTTCCAACAGCAAACAGGTTAAACATGACAACAGGGAACACAAGGAATTTTGACTCACAGTAAAGACATATAACTAGCCCAAAAAAGGAAATTGGAAATCAAAGGATAAATAGAAGACACAGGGTAAATCAAAAGAGAATCTTCTGTTGAAAAGATACATCTTTTAGACATTGTCTACAAAGTAATGCCGTATCAAGTTTTAGTCAGTGACATACTAGAGATGTTTAAAAAACAAAAAATTAACATTACTTTGATAAATGATGTCTCATTAAGATATCACTTGTTTTGTTTTTTGTTTGTTTGCTTTGTTTTGTTTGTCTTGTTTTGTCTCTACAGAGAGAGATTAGAGGACGGAGGAGAGAAAACACAAGGATGGAGGTATAGGAGAAGGAATTAGAGGGAGAAAGAGAGAAAGGGAGGAACAAGATTAAATATTTAACTACATTAAAAAAAAAGAGAAAACCTTTAAAATCATTTTACAAAACCAAGAAACAAAACATTGAGAAAATATTTTTAATTATACTTTGAAAAGTAAGACAATTTTAACTATCTCTCCAATTAAGTATTTCACACCTTTTCAGATTTCGAAGAAATAGGAATCACATATTCAAAAGCAAATTGGAAGGATTTACTGTACAGGTTTACTGTGTGTTTGCCTAAGCTGTAGGGTGCAGCAGGGCAGTTTTTTTTCAAAACAAACTTGGGACACTGCAACTCAAACTAACAGTCTTCATAATAGGTATGCATGTCTTCTAGAGATGACTTGTTCTACACCATCTCTACATCTAGTTATTTCCTTTCATTTGAAATTTTGCTTATAAATCTTACTATTTTCTACATTTTACTCGATGCTTGAATCAGCAAAAATTGTATTTTCTTGAGGGCAACAATATCACCAAAAGGAAAATGATTAGTTAACTTATTTAGACTCACCCTAAGTAATTAACTTCCCTCATTTAGACTTCAGGTTGGTACCGCTATTGTGGTGCCAGATAATAATGAACTTTTCACTGGCCAAACCAGTTCAATTTGCTGAGATAGCAACTCCAGAAAGACAGGAAATTGAGTGATAACTCAGTAAAAAGCTTTATTTACTGTGAGGTTTGTCAAACAACAGAAAAGATTGCCCACAGACGTTGAGGAGTTTCCATCCTTAGAGACACTGAAATTCACCTAGACAAGACCCTGAGCAATCTGTTGTAGCTGACCATGTTCTGAGAATGGCAGGAAGGGCAATCTTTAGTGATGTGGCCCTGTGGTTCTATGAATCTGTTAGCGTTGGATGTTGGATATGTTGGATACTATATTGCAACTATATCCATTGAGAACAAAAGGTATTCTTCAGTGATTTCCTCACCTATTACTGTAAAGCAGTAAATTGCAATGAACTTTTGGTTTTACTCTGATACACAATTCAAAAATCTTTGAGCTTTGAAGAAGAGTAAATGCAGAAGCAATAGCTTTTATACAAGCTGACAAATAAATAATAAAGGGTTCATTCATGTACTCCTAGTCTTTGCACACTAAAGCAGGTAAATTATGCCCACTATTTGTGATAGCATCAGCTTACAATTAAGGCAAGACTTCCCCCCTCAAAATAATCCTTTAAAAAAGTTAAGTCATCTTCTCTCTCTGACTGAAATTAAAATGTGAAAGCCGTATTGCAAACAATGAGCTAAATAGCTCAAGTCTTGTCGTAAGAATTTCTACAGGGAAAGGGAATTAAACACAATTCACCATTATTTTAGTTAGTGCACTTTGTACTTCAAAAGACATGGACATCTTCTTCACACCATGATATCCGTTTGAATATTTTTCACATTTTCATGGGTTAGACCTCTGTCCTTTACTTTTCTCTCTCTCCATTAAAGCTATTACATTGAACTCTGGTCATTGTCCAGTTCCACAGTTGATTTCTTTGCCAAAAATTAAAAATGTGTTGATTTTTATATAATCTGCTGAGAATTATCTTGCTAAACATTTTAATATGAGAAGCTGATATGACTTTAAAAAAAAAAAATCTACCAGCCTAATTTACTATAATGTTGTTTTCAGCTTAATGATTTAGATGTCTTATTACACTGACACATAATAAAGACTTAGATGTAAATCAGAATAGAAAATTCAATCAAATGAATCAAATGAAAACTTCAAATATTGTGACTATTTTGTCATTTCTTCAACATAAAATCTCTTATTTTCATGGGGCTATTTTCTCTAGATCAAATCCAGCATCTCTAATGTATAGTGCTATTCCTGCACAGACACATTGTTGAATGTCACTCATCCTGTCTCTCTGCTAAACTCTGAATGAATTATACAGACGCACTTAAGAAGTCTATGTTCTTATTTACTTTATCCATTCCTGCAGCTAAGTGAAGCAGTTCAGATTTGTTAGCATGTCACTGTGTACTCCCTACATATTACTTCAGAATTTCACATCTCATTGTCAGCCTGTCCTCATTAAGAAAAATATAAAGGACTAGAACCCTCTAATAAAAAAAAGGAATCTTAATATTCTAACTCATTTTCTTCATTGCAATCCCCTAAACATATTTTTTAATAGGAATTTACTTAAACATGTCTAACTTACTTATAAACCTAGAAGTGAAAGCTGCTTGATTTTACTTTGTTAACATTTCCCACGATTCTTTTTATGTGCCTTGTGTTGTCACTACAGATTCATTGTGATGTTAGAAAAAGCAGGGCTATTTAATCATGTGGGTGAGTAGTACACTGTTGTGAATGCTAGAACAACACCTTAAGCTTGACTAATACCAATTTAAACTGTATCCTTGTAATTACAGAAGTTATTGTAACAGAGTTGAGCATAAATGGTAAAACTGCAACCATAATTTCTGTAAGAGAATTTGCTAAAATGGTACAGTTTAAAAGTTTACAGCTCATAGCTGAAAATAGGAAAAAAAATACATATGGAAGTTTTCCTGAACAGTTCTAGTACCAGTAGTAGATAACAGATGGAAAATGTTACCCTCATTTTTTATTTACGACATTCTCTTCACACTACCTATGAACAAATTCTACCTGCTTGTTTGTGGGATACACCTATGATTTCTCATTAGCAGAATTGAAATTTTTATTATAGTTCTGTAAGAGCAATCAGTATTCCCAGAAACATTTACGTTTGCTTTATTCGTCATTGTTTGGATTTGTTTCATAGGAAGAGAGAAGTTTCCCTTTTAATACACCAGAATAATTGAAAATTGTGAGCATTTCACATTTAGTGCATCTCTAATGGCCAGTTTTTAAAGTGACAGACAAAAATAGAAAGTTCGCTGCTGGATAATCAATTAGATTGGCTGAGACAGTAGGTAGTAATAAAAACATTCAGGACAATGCAACATTCGCAAACAACAAACTGTCTATTATGCTTTGGTATGGTTATAGGCCTAAAGAACATTCCTATAAATATGTATATATATATATACATATCTTTGGAATACAAAGCAAAGGTTGCCTCTAGACTGTTTTTTGTTTTATTCATTCATTCATTCATTCATTTACTGTTATACAGAGAATTTCTCCTTGCAAAATCTGAAGACAGCTCTCTGTAAGAAATTTCAGAAGCATTTGACTGGATGTACTTAGGGTTTGAAAAACATACATGGTAGCAGAAGTTAAATATTTATAAGCAGCCATTAGTTTTAGGAGGCATACTCCGTTTATGTAAATTATTCCCAAGGCACCCCTCCACCTATCAAAGATAAAGTCACAGCATCTCTGTAATATTTCCCAAATTATGCCTTATCAATATGTCTCAAAACTTGTATTAGGAACAATATACATATGTTAAAATCCACATTGTGCTTTTGATTTACTCTCTTGACCCCTTTGAACTCATTTACACTGTAAATGGCTGCTATGTATGAACCGAGGTATCATACAGTTTCATCTAGTAAATTGTACTGCTGAAAAAAGTCCTTTGAGTAATAGCAAACCTACACCTGTGTGATACACAGTGGAAAAAGAATAAGTGAAGTTTGATCTGATTGCAGAACTAGTAGCAAACAGTCACTGATGTTTCTTTAATCTCTCAGTTCAGAGACTCAAATTCATAAAAAATTTACTGCCAAATTAAGCCCAACTGTCAAAAGTGAAAACCCAAATTACTTGAGTGGAGATGAAAATCCTGTTTAACATCAGGCTGAATATAACCTCTAATGTATTCATGTGGCACTTCTAAAAGTGAGTTTTAAAAAGTCAAATGTGTGAATCCATATATATTTATATGCAAGAACATATTTTCTTCACAAACATGTGCAAAATTAAAGAAATATTTAAATGCAGAAATAGTAAAAGAGTGTCATCAGCAGGAAAAAATGTACTCATATAGCTATAATTACTGGAAATGTTCAGCTAGAAATCCAATAAAATATCTGCAGTGTTCTGAGAACTACTAATAAATACAGTCATACCTCAACATGATGATAGTTACAATGGTAGTACAAATAATGTAGTGTGGAACACAGCTATAAAATGGTCAATGTCTCAGAAAGATACACGCATGGTAAGAAAACTAAAAGATAAACTTACCTTTTATAAAGAAGTATTGCAATAACAATACAGATAATAAATACCACTGCAAGAACTGGTCCTACAACCCAAATCAAGCCTTCTTCCTCATCTGTAATTGGTTGGGGATCAAGATCCATTGACACAACAGGATCAGAATATGGACTGGTTGCATACATGGTCTATACAAATAAAACAAATCCTTCTTAACAATAAAGGACTTCACTTAAAATACCAGCCTAGATCTAAAATAAATGTATACAAAATAATGCTAGAATGAATACAACAATGAAAGACTGCTATTCTTCTTCAAGCTAGACATTTCATAAACTTGCAGACTGAATGGTGTACTGTTATTGCTATCTTTATTTTGTTCTCTACATATGGTCTGCAAACAAATAAGGTAACAACACATTCCTTCACATAACATTCTGCAGCAGTATTCTGAAACACACACTAAGTGTTATGAGAAGAGACGGGTTTTACTTTTTATTTGGCCTTGTTTCAGTCTACAACAGTTACAGAGGCATGTGTTTAACATTAGAGATAGGGCTAACACCAGCAAAGCTGAGGCACTTATGCTAGCTGGCATAGGGCTAGCACTTGTGACAACAATGCTCATTTACTCTCTTTTGCTAAACTTGACACTAAACATCACAGCTCTGTCATCTCTTTCCAGAAACTGGGGAACCTGTATGCTCTGTTCCTGCAACACCTGAGCTGACTGGGACATTTTCTCAGCTTCAATATTCTCTAAAGATGGAAAAAAAAAAAGCCACCAATATTGTTAAAGAAGGAACACTTTGTATTTAGCCTCTGGCTTTGAGCAAGCAGAAAAATGCAGTTTGAGCACTTATTGACTGTTCTTCTATACGTAAATTGGATTTTGTTTTTATTTCTCCTTAACTTCATAGACAAAAGCAGTATAGTATCTCTCTTTTGAATCTTTCTGATGCAGCAGCTTCATAATTTTCTGTCTAGCGACCATTGGCAGAAGTTGAAAGGAGAACCTTTGATTTATTTTAGAGCTTCCAGGAAATACTCACTTTATTTTCAAACAAAGCTAAGTATCCAAAAGTATACAAATTGAAACTACTTCCTCATGGTGTGTAATTAGGTAAACTCTACTGACATCAGAAAATAATTGTAAGAATGCACACCAGAAGCATTTGACTAGAATTCAGATTATTGGCACAGCAGTTTCAAGTGGCTGAGCCAGCAAATGTACATGTGTAGGAACCAATTAGAAAGATAACATGTTACACACTGTATGTTAAAATCTTAATGAATATTGAAACAATTCTATTTCTCTCTCTCTCCCCTCTCAGTATCTCTGTTCCACCTACCTTTTCCTCTTTCCTCTCTCTCTTTCACCCCCACCTCTTTCTCTCTCTCTCTCTCTCTTTTCTAATATATTACACACAGATTAATTTAAGCATAAAGGGAAATAAGTATGAAACAAATTACATGAAGAGAGATGACAGCTCATTATTTAGCTCACCTCAGGAATTTTCTTTGAATTATTTTCTTACATTCTAACGATTCACTGATTAAGTTGTTAGGAAATTACTGTACGTAAAGAGGGCAGCTGTGCACGTCTCCGGTTCAACTTATCTTTCCACAAATCCTGCATATCCAACACCACTGTTCAACTGTAATCTTAAGGCAACAGAAGAACTCTTTTTCAAAGACATAGAGAAGGATGCTGCTGTGAAGTTCATGCCTCAGAAACTGTGCCAATGGTCTCAAACAGCAGAGCATGTAATTTTCAAAGAATCACAGCACAGCTAACAAAAGATGATCCTTAACTTTCAGTTACACAACAAAGTAAAACATCAAGGTGAATATAACATAAATAAGTTCAAGGACTTTGTTGGAAATTAGCAAAGAAACATTCACTTTAGACACATACTTGAAAAATCTAGGTAAGCACTGAAGAACTGTTTTAATGATTGTGAGAAGGGAATTTTGGGACTGAAAAAAAGTTGCTGACTTACAGATTCTGAGTGTTCCATTACAGCCAACACAAAGAATACATATTCTTGGCCACTTTGCAGTTGTTTATTCTCAAAGCCACCGTAGTGCTTCTTATCCCCCAACGTGAACTCCGTAGGAAGAACTTCAAAGTGAGCTGCAATATATGGCTTTAACTCAACTTCCCTCCCAAAACGAATGCTTCTGCGTTTCCTAGCTATCTCCTTAAGCAGCTTTAGAAAGAAGGCAAGGGAAAAAAGAGAGAAAAAGCAATAAAAGAAAGATAATTGTAAACAATTTTAAGGTAACATATAATCAATGCAATGAGAATGTAATGCATAACCAGTAACTACAAAAACAGTTTATCTACATTACATATGGCAGGTTGGTATCACTAAATGAATTCTTGCAAAATCATTCTTGCCATCTTTGATAAGATACTGTGTAGCAATTGTGTTGCACATACTACAAACATAGGGTGACCAAATTAATGTCTTTGGAGTAAATTCGTAAAGAAACATATAATAATTTTTTTCTGAAGAGCGATGTATGTATACCTTATTTTCACGCATATATATTATATATGAAGTTATTCAGTGAATGCTTTCTCCCTCGATATGAATATGAAATCTACTTTCTTATTTTCCATTTGATACAATAAAACTTATTAATTCATGTGATGTGATTACTTAAAAACTGCAAATAAAAAGTCCAAAGTTTAACATATCCCAATTATTGAAAATTAATTTATACTATCTACTGTTAACTTTTTCAGATAACTCTGAAATACAAACTATTCAGGGCTAACTAGCAGTTGCAGCAGCACATCACAAATAAAGATGTTGACATCTTCTATTGAATATTTTTTTTTCTTCTGTTTCTCTAACAGTTATCATAAAGATCACCAAGCATTTTGGAAATACTGAATTTCTTAAAATCTCAGAGGAAAGATTGCTTTCTAGTCTAGTTCACAAATAGTAAGTGAGGTGCAGAAAATTTTGGGAAGTGATTTGTAAAGTGATTCTTCCATCCCAAACTTGAAACTAACTGCCATTTCATTTGTTCAAAAGCACTATCAATCATGTGCTTCATGTTTTTTTGAACACTACATAACAGCTTAGTGATTAGAATAAGTAACAGGACCTAGGAATCCTAAGATCTCTTGCTTAATGGAAAGCCAGAAAATGTTATCTACTAATTAACCATGCACAACTACACTTCAGATTTTAACTGACGTTCAAAATGTCACTTTACTTTGTTTCCTTCAATATTTTTTCTGATTAACAAAATTAAAACATACATCAGCACATTTGCAATAAGATAAGTGCTAGGCTCAAATTTGTAACATATATACTAATCAAAGAAGGAACTGAAGCTCAGCTGTTATAACCCATTGATGAATTACTTATTAAATCAGACATCTGCCTATTCAATATCTTTTATCACTTTAGATATGAGGGCATTCAACAAATATTAATCTGATTTGTTTATGATAAGCCTGAACTTTTCCTGGATGATAAGTGATGACTTCTAAGTCTGCTATACCGTTCTACCCATTTTTCATTTATGAAACTTATTCAGTGTCCTGTAGATTTGGATTTTAACCATAAATTTTTCCAAAGTCATACAGTTCTTTTAGGCTTTTCAGCAGACAAACAGTCCTAGTACAATAATACACATTTCTATGTTAGGAGGAGGGGACAAATGTCCAGAGCTAGACAGAGACAAATAATAATAATAAAAAAGATTAAAATGCATTTTCTACTATATATGTTAATTTTAAGGCATATACTCAGGGAAGCTCTCTCTTACCTCTTCAGTCTCATGCTTCTGGTTAGCTTCTACCCTTCCCTGCTTTAAATCTTGTATTTTGCAATTACCCAATTAAAAAATCTGATGTAGATGATACAATCCGCTGTCCATTCTCCTGATTACTTTAATACTCTTCTTCGGAGTACATATAAGTAGGACATATGCATGTCTTAAGCCATGAAGTTATATTTTAATTTCTGGTTACAGTATCCACTGGAATTTAAAGTTATTTGTGTGGCTACCTCAAAAATATTCTTTACCTTATGATCATATCATATTCATGATTTGGGTCTTGAGTTACTCATAAAAAAAATGTCGAAATACTGTGAGAGGTACTGCAAGCAAAATTAGGTTAAATTGAAAGGAGAAGAAGAATCTTTGATCTTAATCATGTCTTGCATTTAAATTATTAATATAAAATACACATATTTAACAGATAGCAATGCTGAAGTACTCTGTTACAGTGAGTGAAATGATCAGAAACTGAGTTTTGGCTATGAATGCTCAAAGTTAATAGGTTTGAGTTAAACAAAATGTTAAACAGGTAAATATTTCCAAATAATACTCAAAATATTTATTCATCGTCTAAGCCCAGTTGAACTTAGGTGTGCTTGCATCTAGGTAAAAAAATAATCTGTGACATCAATTACACATGACTGAATAGACCTCAAGTGAACTTCTGGCCTCATTCATATTTCATATATAGATGAGGCTGTTGCCTAGTATCATTGCTTGCACATATATAACCTGTGGTACTTTATATTAGGACTTCACAGAAATTATTACATTGTCTTAACATCTAACATGCAGGCTTATATTTAGATTTTATTGCTTACAAATCTAGATTAATCCTCCTCAGTAACACATGCTGCAAAACAATATTTTGTTTAATTTCATTTTCAGGACATCTATTTGAAGACATTAGATCTCATGTAATTCAAAATAAAGTGAAATTCTGGGTTAATAAAATAGGACCATCTGTAATAGCTACTATTTCCAGATACACAATATTTAGTACATTTTATGCTCTTTTAAGATCCTGCATCTCTCTCTTAGTTGATTTCAAGAATGTTGATTCAAGGAGAAAAGGAAGATTCAGTATATGCAATAAGGCTTGAGAGGTTTTTTGAATAGTTAGTTGTCTGAGATTGTACTAAAAAAATGATGTACAAGTATCTTCAGTTGATATCAGGAACTGCTTGCTCAGACAGTTGTGGTTACTGTTTTCTATTGTTGTACTTCTTCATCTTGATTTATTTACTGGGCCACTCCTTTCATGTGTTTTCAGAAATAGAACACCTAACAACAATATACATTTCGTATTTTCTAAAGTAGGAAGAAAAACAGTATTTTAAGCAACAGAAACTGGGTGAGTGAGCATGAAATACAGTCACTGACTGGTTTTGATTTTTTTCCCCTTACAGGTAGGTAATATATGCTTTGGGCAATTGTAAAAGATACATCAAGGACTTTTGCTCTTTATCAGAAATAAATTTCATTTTCCAGTCAACGCATACCTTATTTCTTCCACCATTAATTCTACAATGTGGTCTCAATTATATCAGTTAAAGTGGGAAACAACCCTTCCTGACCCAAATATTTCTGAATTAATAAATGCTATTTATCAAACTATTATACAGATTAATGCACCACAACTTGCAGGATGATTAAAATGACCTTTTGCTATGAGAATGAGCAACATAAATCCATAGAATTTAATTGCCAAAAAGTTCAATGTCATCTGGCACCTATCCTTTAATCTGTTAATGCTACTGAACGTAACTACAGTCTTTGGATGTTAGAAGTAGGTGGTGATATAAAATCAGTTTTCCATTACTCTGTGAACCTTGCCAGTAGAGTTTTACTGATAAACTGTATTTGATGTCACTGAAGACTACAATCATGAACTGATGGAATTTACAGTCCAACTCTTTTAAAGGGAAGAAATTAATAGTTTAAAGCAGGATATCACTGCATTTGCATCAAATTGGATGATCGTATAAATGAAACTTGTCAAGAAGTAACACAGTGAAACAGTCAACAGAAACAAAAATGTGTTGCTTTGAACAATTCTGTTTTTACATCTTCTGATTAAGAATTCTCTTATTGCTGTCGATTTTCTTCTTTGACTTTTCTCATCAGCAAAAAGACTACAGACTGACATATTTGTCATTGTTAGTGAAAGATGTATTTATATTTTTAAAGCTTTCTACTGCAGTGTTGGGTTAGTGAAGATACCTGTTTTCTTTCCATGTTGGTGCAAACAGTGGAAGTAATATCTATTTATTCAACAGAAAGAGTGCCACTGCTTGCAGATGATCATTGCATCACAGTGGATGTACTACAGAAAATGTACTGAAACACTGAAACATCCAGGTTGGAAAAGACCTTTAAGACCATCAAGTCCAACCACCAACCTGACCTACCAAATTCCATTACTAAATCACATCACTTACTGTCATGTCCACACATCTCTTAAATACCTCCAGGGATAGGTGAGGTAGTGGCACAGGCTGTCCAGAAAAGTTGTGAATAACCCATCCCTGGAAGTGCTCGAGGTCAGGAAGGATGGTGCTTTTGGTAGCCTGGCCTAGTGAAAGATGTTCTTGTGGTGGTAAAAGGTGTGGACTAGATGATCTTTAAGGTTCCTTCCAATCCAAACCATTCTTCAATTCAGTCATTCTCCAAGGATATCAGCTCCAGTGTCAGTGTGTTCTGCCATGAAGCAGTGGGGTGCAGTAGCCAAGTGAAATTTTGAATTTGAGGAGGCCCTAGGGCAAGGAGAGAACCACCAGGAGCCACTAGCTCTTGCGAGAGTGGCTGAGGAGATGTGGGTGGGGCTAGGAGCAGCAGCATAACACCCCCATATGTACAAAGGTAGCCAGAAGTAACTAGGAGCACAATGAACAGAGTGGCAAACAGGGTGTAGCATGTCAGTTATAGTATAGTGCAGCAGTTCACACACGGAGGGAGCAAAGTGAGCCACTTCCCTCTCATCTGTGAACAGCAAGTAGCAGAATTCTGTTGTATAAAATATGGTGAGCAGATGCTGCAACACCCAAGCAGAGGTGGAAACCCAGACAGGGAGGCCACAACCTTCCTGGGCTGGTTTGGGCAACCAAACCTCCTGAGGAGTGAAAGAGCTGCCCAGACATTCCACTGTGGGAAACTCCAGACTCTGGAAATACCCCTTAGGGCCTGATGGAAGAAGGGGGTGTTATGGGTGCAAGTGCTTAATGAAGTTATTGAACAAGTTGCCAGGTTACAAGAAATCACCAGGCTGAGAACTATCCAGCAATTGGAGAGAGAGACTGATGCACTCTACCATGCAGTGATGTGAGCAGTGTCCTGCCTTAAGTTCCTCCAAAGGGAGAAAGCTGAAGCAGCTTGTAACCATGAGGAGAAAGATTGCAAAAGCAAGCAAGATGAGGGAGACTGGACCCTCTTCTCCACGCAGAACAGGAGTAGTCTCTCCACTAACCCCAAAGTGCCCCTAATCAACAGATATGAGGCACTGGGTTTGGAAGGAAAAGAGTGTGTGGGGAAACCTTCAGACCTAGGAAGGGACGACAACATTGAGTTGATACAACCAAAGACCCACATTAGAACCAGTGCTACCAAAAAAGGGAAAAAATCCTAGCAATTGAGGATTCCTCACTGACAGGTACTGAGGGCCCTATTTGCTGCCCAGATATTCTTGGGGACACAGGAAGTGGCTACTCTGTCTGATAGAGCCAGCTGACTACCATCTGCTTCTACTCATTCAGGCTGGGTCACCAGAGGCATTAACAAGGAGATTACAAACATTAGAAGAGACCTTACATCTCTTGGAAGAACACTGAAGGGATCAGAAGTGCAAATAGTGTTCTCTGTCCTCCAATTTGGAGACTGGGACCAGGGAAAAAGGAGGAGAATGGAACAGCTGAATGATTAGCTGCATGGATGGTGCCACACTTTGGCTTCTTTGGGTTCTATGATCTTGGACAGGCCTTTGAGAGACTGTGTGTGTTGATGTCAGATGGGATGGAACAGACCAGGAAGGGAAAAAGTGTTCTGGGAAGCAAGCTGGCTCAACTGATCAGCAGAGCTTAAACTAGATTTCATGGGGATGAACTTCTGAGTGACAAAGAACAGACAGGTAACACTAATGTTAGGAAGTAGCAAGAAAAATATTCTGAATTGTACTAAAGGAACTGAGAAGGGGTCCCCTAAGAAGGTAACACTGTTGATAGCCTGTAACACTGTTGGTAACACTGTTGATGGCTGCAACAGACATGGAGAACGCTGACATACCCAACACGTCCTTTGCCTTAGGCTTCCCACATCTCTCGTCCTTGAACATTTGGGTGGGGGTTAGGTGAGCGAAATCCCTTCCACTGTGAGAGTGGAGTAGGTCTGAGACTGTGCCCTATGAGACTGAATGAGTACAAGTCTATAGGGCTGGATGACATGCATCCCACAGTCCTGTAGAAACTGGCTGATGTGGTTGTCAGGCAACTCTCCATCATATTCAAAAAGTCATGACTGTCAGGTGAAGCCCTCAGTGACTGGAAAAAGAGAAACATTTCTCCTCTTTTTAAGAAAGGGAGAAAGGAAGAGGTCAGGGATCCTCACCTCTGCACCTAGGAAGATCATGGAACAGATTCTCCTTTAAACTAGCCCACAGGCAGATCATGCCTGACCAATCTGGTGGCCTTCTATGATGGAGTGATAGCATCAGTGGACCAAGGAAGGGCAACTGATCCTGTCTACCTGGATTTCTACAAGACCCTCTACAAGAAGAGTGGTGTCCCTCAGTAGTCCATCTTGTGATTAATGCTCTTCAACATCTTTATCTATGACACAGACAGTGGAATTGAGTGCACCCTCGGCAAGTTTGCTGATGACATCAAGCTGAGTGGTACAGTTAATACAACAGAAAGGAAGGATGCCATCCAAAGAGTCCTGAACAAGCTTGGAAAGTGGGCCCATATGAACATAAATGCTCTTCAACAAGGCCAAGTGCAAAGTGTTGGACTTGGGTTGAAGCAATTCCAGATGTGTACAGACTGGGAGAAGAACTCCTTGAGAGGATCCCTGAAGAGAACAACTTGGGTGTCCTAGTGACATGAGCCAGCAGTGTGTGCTTGCATCCTAGAAATCAAATTGTATCCAGGGTTGCATTAAAAAAGAGATGGCCAGCAGGGCAAGGCAGGTGGTTGCCACTCTCTCTTCTGCCCTTGTGAGGCCTCATCTAGGGACACAAAAACATTGAGCTATTGGAAGAGGCCCAGAATAGGGCCAAAAAGATGATCAAAGGGCTGGAGGACCTCTCATATGAAGAAGGGCTGTGGCAGCTGTGTTTGTTCAGCCTTGAGAAGAGACAGCTCTGGAGATACTTCATTGCAACCTTGAGAGGAGCTTACAATCAGAAGGATGACCAACTTTTTGCATGGTCCAATATTGATAGGACAAGGGGGAACAGTTTTAAACTAAAAGAGGACAGATTTTGGTTAGATGTTAGGGGAAAATTCTTTACTGAGAGGGTAGTGAGGCACTGGAACAGATTGCCCAGAGATACCCCATCCCTGGATGGGGTATCCACATGGGATCCCTGGAGGTGTCCAAGGCCAGGCTGGATGCGGCCCTGGGTAACCTGGGCTATTGGCTGGCAACCCTGCCCATAGCAGTGGGGTCAGAACTGGATGATATTTAAGGTCCCTTCCAAGCCAAGCCATTCTATGATCACTCCATGATTCTCTGAGCAGTCAGTTTCAATACAGAATCACCACGAAGAAACTTCCTAACATTCAATTTAAACCTTTTATTGCTGCAACTAGTAGTATTTTCTCACAAACTATCACTTGTTATCTGGTTGGAGATACAATCAACACCATAATGTCTATTCAGGAAGTTGTAGAGAACAATGAGGTCTCCCCCCCTCAGACTCCTCAGGATTAAACAACCCCTGGTCTCTCAGACATTCTTCACAACACTTATCTTCCAGTCCTTTACCATCTTTGTCACTCTTTTCTGTTCTTTCGAGCAACTCGACAGGGTTCCTGTAGCAAATGCTGTATTCGAGGTGTGGTCTCATGAGTGCTGCGTACAGGGGGACAATCCCCTAGCCCTGATGGCCAGTCAAGCCAGGATGCATTTGGCTTGCTTGGTCACTTGTACTCACTGCTGTCTCATGTTCAGTTAACTCTTTACCAGCACCCCTCGTCCTATTCTACCAGACAACTTCCCTGACACTCTTCCCCAAGCCTATACTACTGCATCAGGTTTTTATGACTCAAATTTAGGACCTGGCACTGAGCTTTGTTGAATATAACGTGATCGTACTCAGCCCATAGATTCAAATCCACCTGCAAGGCCTTCCTATGCTCAAGCAGATCAACAGTCATGCTAAACTTGGTATCATCTATGAATTTACTGAGGGTGCACTAGATCTCCTCATAGACATCACTGATAAAAATGTTAAACAAAACTGGCCCCCATACTGAGCTCTAGGGGAACATCAATGGTGAGTGATCACGAAACGGACTGAACTCTTTGAGACCGGCCACCCAGCAAGTCCTTCAACAAACAAACTGTACAGCTGTCCAAGCCATGATCAGCAAGTTTCTCCAAGAGAATACTGTGGGGGAAAGTGTCTAATACTTTACTGCAAATGAGGTAAATAATATCTACAGACATTCCCTTATCTAATAAGTGGGTTGTCTTGTCATAGTAGGAGATGAGGCTAGTCAGGCAGGACTTGTCTTCCATGAACCCATGCTGGCTTCAATTGTTCTGTACGTGTCATGTGATAGAGCTCAAGACAATGTGCTCCATGACCTTCCTTGGTACTCAGGTCAGACTTACTGGACTATAATTCTGTGGATCCTCCTTCCTGACCTTCTTGTCGATAAGCATCACCATCAATGTCTGGATAACTGGGATTTTTTTGGTTAATCAGGACTGATGATCAATTATTGAAAGACACCTGGTGAATGCTTCTGACAGCCTCTTCAATACATTTGGATAAATCTCAACCAACATCTCAGCTGGCCCCATAGACTTATAAATATTCAAAACATGAAGGAGGTCACTTACAGTTTCCCAATGGATCATAAGGACTTAATGCTTCTTCCTGTCACCATCCTACAAATTAAGGGCCTGGGTACCCTGAGAAAAACTGGCCTTTCTAATAGAGACTGAGGCAAAGAAAGCATTAAGAACCTCAGCCCTATCCTCATCTTTCATCGCTATGTTTCTCCTCACACCCAATAAAGGATGGAGATTCTTCTTATTTCTCCTTTTGCTGTTGACGTATTTATGAAAGCAATTTTTATATTCTTTTACTACACTAGATAAATTGAGTTCCACTTGGGCTTTGACTCCTCTAATTTTCTGCCTTAGTTTGACAACAGCTCTACAGTCCTGAGTTGTCTACCTCCTCTCCCTAAGCTTGAACTCTTTTTCGTCCTGAATTCCTGACTATGTACATATTGAAGCTTCTCTGTAACATAAAAGTCCTGAATCCATCAAAAGAAAATGGAAAAACAGACAAGATTAAGTCAAAAATCATTAGGCTAGAAACTGTATGTACAAGCCACCTTTTGAATGGGATATAAAATCCTAGCCAGATATAACAGTAACACCATCACTGCTTTTGTAACAGACTTTCATATGTAACTCTGAGAAGAGCTTTACAATGATAAATACTAGTATTATTCCAAATGTATGCATTGAAATAAGTTATATTGTACAAAATTGCCATTCAATAAAACAAAAGACTGGACTGGATCCTGACACTAAACTTCTTGGAGTGCTTATCATATCAATAACATAATAAACTGATTTCTAGAGTTATTGGGCTTGCCACTGAGATGAAAATGTTTCCATTCTTTAAAGAAATATCATTTATGGTAGCAAATGATGACACAGTGCTGTACATTGCCAATTCATTTATTTCTGAACATGCACTGTCAGTAGAATGGAGAATAGTGTAGATGTTTTCTCATGAGTAGCGTTACAGTATGTGAGAATCATGTAAAGACACTGCAAGGTGGTCAAATGTTAAACTGTGGTGTAAAATGCAATTTAGCATTTGTTGCAGGCTTAGCAAACACTCCGTTAAAGAATACCCCACTAAAGAATCAGACCTTTATTAGAGTTCATATCATTGGTGATTAAGCTTTTGCTGACAACTCATTTCACCTCCTGCACTTTTACATTACACTGTACAATAGGAAAAGAATAAAATATTAATGCCAACAAAGATCAGACAATTTGTGTACTTTATTGGAACTTAATATCTGCAATATCTTCTAATTTAAGTAATTTGAACTTTGTTTCAGTCCCCACAGGCTAATTCAAACATAAATGTAAAATATTCTGGCAATTTAATCACATACCACTAAGAAGATTATTTCCTTAATAAATGAGAGGAAGGTCATGAAAAGATGCTGTACCTCATCTAGTTCCATTTCATCTGGACTTTCCCATGGTTTGATAAATTTTCCACGAGATCTCTTCAAAGGCACAATAACTATGTAATAACCTCTGTAAAAGAAACAGTAGGACAGAAGTAAAGTTGAAGGAAAAGAAACTGATAGAGTATGTCAGTTTGTAAGGGCATTATAAGAACTGCCATATGTTGAGAGCAAGCTTCTGTGCACTGTGTGCCACTGCAGTCTTCCAAACATAGTTGTAAAGATTCACAAAATTGAAAACAAATTCCAGTGTAAAATATTTAACAAAAAATTGTACTAATTAACTACCTCTTCATGTAAACACATAAATATGTATAGGAAAATATAATTACAGTGCTCTAAAATGCCAGCATATTTGACTGCAAGTTATAATTTCATTTGAAACACAAGAGTCATGGGACACTTTTGCCCTGCCACCTTCAAGTTGAAAACAAACAAACAAACAAAGAACAAAACAAAACAAAATCTAAACCCCTAAATTGAAATGTTACTGTATATTTAGTTCAATTATGACCCCATATTTCCCCATTTTCATGTATAATTAGAATGGTATGGTAATTTTATGTCTTTGTTAATGCCAATGCTACTATGAACAGAAAATAAAGACAACATAAATTCATACATTCCACCCACATTCTCTTTACTTTTCAGTAATGATTACCATCAGTTTTTTCTACTTAAGCATTCTTTTCTCAGTCATAGAGGTATGCTCTCTTTAGAGGTAGGATTTGACATTCTTCTGAGAATATCTTGCTTCCTCTGGAGACCTTCCTCCCTCCTGCCCCTTTCCCCACAAAAAAATTCATGTTGATGTTACAAAAGAAATACTAGAATTACAGCAGCATGAAATCCAGGATAGCATAATATAAGTCAAGCACTCCCCATCTCAGAGTGGAAGGAAAGAAGCTGTTTCCAGTAACAAGCTCACTAAGGAGATGTCTCTTGGTCTCTATCATGGAACATAATTTCAGTGTAGTCTCTTCCTGCCTATTTTTTTTTTTTAAACAGCCTGCTCTACATTCTACAGTAATGTCTATTCATTTTACCCATGCAACGCTTAAAAAAAAAAATCTAAAAGGAATTAATGAAAGAGTCTAAATTTCCTTACACTTCATCAAAACCTAGCTCAGTCTAAACCAATTCTGTTAACTGTCTTTGTCTCAACCAATGCAGCGCACTGGTCCATACTAATGGTCTCAAATAAAGTTACTTCCTCTAAAACCAATGTAACAAAAAATTATTTTTAGCTACTGCACTAAATGCTTAAGTTCCTAAAACTCAATAGTGTTAAGAAATTCGAGAAATTTCTTTGTGGAATTGATGAGCTCCTGCAGAAAGTACCAGAAACTGGAAATGTAGGCCACAGATTTGTAACTGTTGTTCACTTGCTGTATTGCCACAATTAAAAGAAAATCTATATCATGTATTCTTTATAGTAGCAAAGACAAATCATCTCTATCAGTTTTGCTTGTATTTTGAAGGAGTAAGGCTACTTGAGCCAAGATTTTAAAGTTGAGTACACGTGCTAAAAATCTCCAGATTTTTTTCTTCAATGTTATACATTTTTTGACAGTTGTATGAAGTAAGAACACTAAATGATCTGGAGTAAGATATATTCTCAGTTGCATAACAACAATCTGCTCTGTCACAGACGTATTTTTCATAATCACGTATTAAGATTAGACGTAAAACTTTATTTCTGAATTTATCTGAGCAAGAGACATCACAAGACCCAAAATCAGTAAGAGTTACAGTAAGCTGCCAAGCTTTCTCCTATTGTGACAAGACAAATAAAAATTTTATAAATAAACAAATACAAAATCTTCTTTAAAAAAGAATTAGGCTATAAAATAGAATGCTAAAATTTCTTTAATATAGAAAAACCTCAACATTTTTTCTTTCTTGACACTTCCTGTCTCCATCCCCTTCCTCCTCCCTGTAGAGGTTCTAGCTTTTGCTCTGATATCTGAGATTCAGAAAAACTTTCCAGGATATCCACCTCCCAGGAAGCCTTTTGTCACCTGCACAAATAGCTTGCCTGCTCCAGAGTAAGGAGAACAAAGGATTAGATTTCTTCTACAGTTTCTACTCAACTATTCCCTTTCCCAAAAGTTGACTTTTATCAAACTGAAGAGAAACTAAAAAAAAATAATTCCTCAGAACTGATAAGACAAGCCAAACAGTAGTTTAGGAGAAGACC
Source organism: Penelope pileata (assembly GCA_013396635.1). Classification (NCBI taxonomy): domain Eukaryota; kingdom Metazoa; phylum Chordata; class Aves; order Galliformes; family Cracidae; genus Penelope; species Penelope pileata. Next base: position 141,574 of record WBMW01003635.1, on the reverse strand, counting down.
TACTGGACTCAGTGGCTGAAGTAATGTTCTTCTAAACATAATCAGACTTGAAAAAAGGTTAGTTGATAGAGTTTTGGTGTACTTTGAACTGAAATGTCTTGTACCAATTAATAAATAGGCATAGGTCTTTGGTCAGTATCAGTAGTTCACACCTTCAGTATGCAGCTCTTTTATACTAACTTTGGAGAGTGGGACTGAAAACTGCAAAATTATTAGAAACGTGGAAGCAGTAAGTCTGTCCTTACTATCTTCTGCAAAACAGTATCTTTTAACTTTCACTGATCTTTGAAATATCTACATGTACATGTTGTTATCCCAAGACTGTAGTTGTAGAACCCAGAACAGAAGATCTAAGAGATAAAACTGCTCTTTTGTAATTCAAATATTTAGGCAAATAAGTAGGATAGATTTCTCTTAATTCATGTCAAAATCAGAGAAGGGAGAAAGTAGTCCAATCAGTCAGCTCTAATGTAAAGGCTGTAAAAGAAAACATCTCATAATCATATCTCTCCTTCAAAGTATTTCCAAAGTAGAATCTACTTGTATTAGCATCCTGAACTATTTTCATTTCCTTTCAGTATTTAAACAAAAGTAGATCATAACTGAACAGCTACAATTGACTATCAATCTCTACAACACCTTTATCCAAACTAGTCACCCCATATTGAAAAAATTCACTTCCGAAAACAACCCATACAAGTAATCTGTCAAAGTAGTCTGCCTTCTACTATGCTAACCTTTCCTGTACGGTGAATCATGAAATAGCTTCAAACATCAAATGGAGGATTTTGTTCTTCAGTGGTCTCATTGCACAATTTTGACTTGAATATTAAAATTCCCTGTCTTCATCTTGTTTAATTTCAAAGAGATTTAGAGTATAATAATGTTTGCCTAGAAGGCAAAAATGTATTCTTTTAACTTGTTTAAACACATCTTTAATGTAATTTTCTTCTTCACTAAGGCATATGACATGAGCATCAAATCCTAGCAAGAGCTGATTTATTCATGTATGTATTAAATACAATGGACATAGCTTTTCTTTTCCAGATTCATAATAATTTATACCAGAAAAAAAAAAATAAAAAAGAGAGAGAGAGAATTGGTCCTTGGTCCTTATATATGTTTCAGGCATTGAAGACATCTGCTGGATTAACTTCATAGCAGTCTCTTATCTTCTTTTCCCCCCTCCTCTTTCTTTTTGTTTTTTTAAGCTAACACAGCGTTCATACATTTTTATCAATCAAGGAACATCCAGCATGTAAATGTTACTTTCACACTCTTTCACACTTTCTTCATGCATGCCTCCCACTCATAACTTTGATCATCCACTAAGACTTCCAGCGCATACAGAATATTTTAAAGCTGAAAGCATCAGTACCTCAACAGTAAGCTGAAAAATGAAATAGTTCACATATGTACATAGTGCTGAAAATTGTAAAGGACAGTGAAATTCTGTTATTTCTAGCTAACACTAGAAAACATAACATCTCTTACAAAAGACATTTTATTATTTGCTTTATTACTATTACTAGTTTTTTTGTAGGTTGAGGGCAATGAGAGAAGCAGTGGGTTTGCTTGAACTACAAAGTATTTCAAAGGCCAAAGTCTCCCATTAAATGCAAAATTTTGCAAGCATGAAAGAGATTCAGAGAAAGATGCACGATCCTTTAAACAAAAAAATTGCTTTGAAGTAGCCCAAAACACTTTGGAAAAATGAAAAAAGTGAAGAAGCTGTTCATTTGATATAAGCAGCTTCGAAAGAGATCCATGTGACTTGGCATATTGTGACCTCTACTCAAATTTCCACCCTGTATCACCATCAAACATTAAGGTGACAAAAATTACTTCTACCACTTTTAAGAAGTTACAAATGCTCTTTTAACATTATCCTTGATCCCATTAGTATTTATGTACAATCCATTACATCAAATAATTAACTGTTTCATCTTCAGTGTAATAATTATCATTGAAAGATTCTCAGTGCATAGTACTTCACAGTAGGATAAATACAATCATCAGCATATAATGTACTCATAGAGGGGCAGTAATTGTTAAAAAAAAAAAAAAAGGTCATCATAACTAATATACAAAATTGTTTTTCCTCTGCAATATTGTAATAATTTTACCTATTTCAACAAATATCAAATGTCTAAATATCATAGTATTTTCCTTTCACTACTTAGTTGTGTTGATATTCTCCCTTCCAGGGCCAGATCAATCTTTTTTAGTTTGTTTTTCTATGTGAAGCTATGTCACATCTCATTAAAAAATATGTATGCATGTGGAAGAAAGAGTTATATATTTACAAAATTGGCAGTTGGACTCCTTTGGTTTAATGCAGCTGTCTCTTATTGTCTCTCTCTCTCTCTCTCTCTTTTTTTTTTTTTAACATTACATAAAAGAAAAAACATTGGCTCTTTTTCCACTGTCATCTCCTGCTATTGTCTGACCAACAACCCTGCATGTTTCTCTCTGCGAATGCTCTGCCTCGTAAATCTTTTCTGACTCAGTCTTTCATAGCTGTATTTGTTACTGATCAAATCTTACTCAATCTAGTGCTAATGGCTACGTTTTTCAATTGTTCATCCTTTTACTGTCCCAAAATCATTTATTTCAGGACCTTGCCTCAAAATCCTCTGTCAGTAATTTTATTAGAAGGGGAGCTTCTTTCTAAAGAGACACCAGTTAAAATGCACCAGGCAGAGGGCAAGTTGAGTCCTCAACAATTTTTAATGATTTGCTCATTTTCTTCCCCATTTCCTTTCATTACACATGGGATCCTTATAGATCAAAAAGAGCAATAACACTTACTGATTGTACCATGCGTCATGTTTTCTTGTCAAATCTTTACTGTCTATCCTTTCTAATCCCTACTGACATGGTTCTGTCAGCTTTTTAGCCCTATTTCTGCCAAATCTCCCTTTCCCTTCTAATGTGCTGGTGTATATATTTTTTTTCTAAATTGGACCACAGGACCTGAGATTTTTCTTAAAAAATCAAAAATTGAAAGCAAACAAACAAAAACAAATAAGTAAACAAAACAAAAAGACCCTTCAGCTCTTCAAAATTTCACATAATTCTGGAATAACGGAGACCTAGTACTGCATCTGGACAACTATTCATTGATTGGTGATCTATTCTTCCTAGGAGGATACGTTTTTAAAAATACATCTGATTTCCTTAATTATCTGGAATTAGTGAAGAAAAGAAAAAGTTTTAAGAAACAACTAGAAAGAAAAAGATAATCTTTTGCCATATATTTCCAACCAGAGTTTGCTTGTTACATGGCTGAGTGACAAACCAATATTCATTGTTAGTCCAAACACTACTGCAGAGTGCTGTACTCCACACCCTTATGAGAAATAAAGCCCTAGTGTACTACTACATGTCCAGTTCTTATCAGCAGAATAGTAAGAACTATCATATTTCTGGAGACAAACACAATGTCATTAAGTCACTCACTTTATGTTCTCATTTGACGGTACTTCTGGAAGTTCCACAGTTATCATGCCATCTAAGTTGGTCTTTCCAATGAAGACTGGCTTGGTACGAAGCACGTCTGGTGCAGTCTTTGCTGTTACTCTGTGCTGAAGACCTCCAGCACTGTTCCCTCTGTTTGTCAGCACAAATGAATATGATGTCTCTGGCTTCAAGTTAGTGATCAGCTTTTGAGTAGCACGTCCATCTACCTCCATCACCATTTTGCCATCATCATAAAGGATCTAAGTTAATGTATAAATCCAATGTGGTTTTCATTACTGAGGGAAGACAACTGATACTGTCACAATTAATTCAGGAATTAACCTAGCTATAAACTTACAATTAAACTTGTTGGCATTTTAGGTTGTAAGGTTCACTAAATTCACTACTACAGGTAAACTTTTTGTTGTATGCAGGAAAATAAAACCTATATTAATGTAGAGTAAGCCCTCTTAAAGTCCAATTTCACTTGCTCAAATTCAGTAGCTTTGTTTAAATTCACTACCTATATCAAGGAACACTTGTTCTTAAAGTACCTTGATTTATTTCATTCATACTCCATAATCATAAAGGTTTTTAAAACATTTAGTTTATAAAATACTGATCTCAGGCAGTGGCCTGCAAAGAATAAAGAAGTCAAGTAGATGGAGAGTCACATGGAAGTAATGTCAGGCCAGACTGCAAGCTTCATCCAGTCTCTTTATCTGGTTAATACTATAGTTAGTGTAATAAAAGAGTCCAAAAACGTGCTGTAAATGTAAGGAGATGAAGAACCAAAAGGAATTCTGTTATAGTCATTACAGAAAAGTTTTCAGTTTAAATATATGTTGCATAACAAACATCAGCCTGACTTGGAAATACTGCTACAACAAGTTCATAATGCCAAAAGACTGAATTTAATAGCTTGAGAAAATATTGCTGATTATTTTGTGTTCTTAAATATAACAATGCCAAAAGATATACATGTTCAGTAAGCTATTTGACCAGTTGAATGTTATCCTCTAGTTTCCCTATTTTCTCCCTAACAAATAAACAAATAAGCAACTTACTTTGAAAGGCAAAGCTGAGTTGTAGTTTTCTGGAATTTCCCAAGACAGTAAAACTGAAGTCTTCATTACTGCTTTAACATGAAAATTTTTTGCAAACACTGCTGGAAAAAGAGGAAATTATGTATATAAACAACATCTTGAAGTTTAGATTTTGTAGTATTTCCACAACTACTTGCGAGTTTTAGTTTTCCATCTGGGTCAAAGAAAAAACATTAATTCTCCTACCTGTTTGCTTGTATTTAAATATCACATTCTATCTCAATTCTCACTCTTATCTAATGACAATCCAACATGTACATTCTCCTTACCTGTAAAAATTGTGAAGATGTTAGCCAGAACTTGTTTGGAAAGGGATAACTGTATTCCAAGGCATCCAAAACATATTAAGATTTACATACTTTACCTTTTGTATTTGTTGAACCTATTTTTATGAATGGGCCAGTCAGTTTTATTTACAGCTTCAAAAACACTGATATCCAAAGACCGATACTCCTTTAAAGGTCAACGCCATAAGCAGACAAATCCTACCTTGATCCACGGGTAGTGTCCTGAACTGGACACTTGGACTATATGGACCAGGCCCTTTGCTTGTGTGAGCACGTACTTTTACATCATACGTGGTATCTGGTTTTAAGCCAGAAAGTGTCATAGTAGTATCAGCAGGTACAACAGGTAGTTCAACAGGCTGGTAAGCGACATTGATATCTCTGTACAAGATGGTGTATTTGGTAATAACGCCATTTCTCTCTGCCAAGAGTGGCATCTGCCAAGTTAATTGAACTGACGTAGAAGTAGAGCTTTCTGAGTGGAGATTTTGAGGAAATCCACTGGGTACCTCTTCAGGAACAGAAATCTCTTTAACCATCTCCTCCCCAAAGCCCACTTTATTTCTAGCTGAGAGCTTGAAGATGTAAGAAGCTCCTTTGTGAATGTCTGTGGCTGTGAAGTGATCTTCCTTTTCGGAGAACTCCATGGTTGTAAGCGTATCCACATCCTTGCGACCAAATTTCAGGCGATAACCCTGTAGCGGGCCAAAGGTGTCCATGGGAGGGTGCCACTGAATTAGAGCTGTGTTCATCTGTGTGTGGCTAATCACGAGCCGAGGTTTGCCTGGAACTGTAGCACAATGTTATTTAAAGATGATAAATACAAATAGAATTGCACATACAAAAAAATGTTGAGGCTAGCTTTAACAAGAATATGGATAATTTTATCTTCCATCACTCTTTGTTTCACAAATCACTATCTCATGAAACAAATGTCTGTCTCCCGCACTACTAAGTCATGTAGTATGATGAACAAAGACATCTATTCATTGTATTCTTCCCTTACAATTCTAAAATACTATACTTTTCCTTTCTAAATAGAGAGAACATTCAGAAGCACAGGAGTTAGAAACACCAGTCAAGAAGTAGAATGTCAAACAGATACCTTATGAATGGTTCTGTCTCACTTACAAGTCTCTGTTTGCAAAAATATAGTATTGTCATAAGCATTGATTTAATTAATCCAAAGTACATTTCTGTCATTCCTGTAAGTGGAAAAATAGCAACAATAACAGCAACAGTAGTAGTAATAATGGAGAAATTACAAGTTTGTAAATCTGTTCACCACAATTTTTGCCACTGAAAGGTAAAATGCCATAGGAAGGAAGTCAGTTTTTCATGCACATGAACTGGGTTTCTCCAGGAGAAGAGTAAGTTTACTGGAAGCTCTTTTCTGCCTGCACACCAGATAGGCTCATATCCTTAACTGGGATGTAATAGGCCAAAATGTTGATTAATCTTTTAGAAAGGTTCAAATCATAAGTATAGTGGGTGCATTCAGTCTAGAGGACCAAATTAGCTTTATGTTAGTGTGAAATGTTATGATACAGCTTGTATGATATTCACATTTGGGGTCTGTATACCAGTTTATTACATTTACTGTTCCTATTTCATTATATAATTATTTTTACACATTCAATTATTTACATTTGCTTACAAATTTTTATATTTAATTAATATATAAATGAAATACTTCTATTTCAAAATCATGTTTCTGTTACAATTAAATATTTGATAATGGCGCATATCCATCTGTATTCAGATTATTTCTTGTTCATTGTGTGCCAATATCTAACAGATCAAGAGACTAGAGTGGTTCTGGGAGTAGTACTGTCCTGATACCAGTCATGAAGACTGATTGATTTAATGAACATTTGAAGTCTTTCCATGTGGATATAAGTGTTGCACTGAGTTCTGGTTCCTGTATTTAAACATTTCAATGGGTTTATTACTTATCTTCAATTCTCAGGCATCCAGCAAATCAGATTCTTATTGTCAGAACTTTTGAGTGCCATTTCAAAATGAATTAGGAACAAGGGCAGAAGAATGGCATCGCTTGAGGAAAATTCTGCATTTAATAAGCTCTTTCCTCATTATGTCTGCCATAAGTCCTGACATTCCTTCTAATTGCATATGAATGGCAGCTAGTTTTTACATAAAGTTTCCAAATATCGTTCCTGTAAAAATGCTTAACTGACCTGCAGATATACACCCAGGAATTTTTCTCCTACACCTTCTGTGACATAAAGTATACCTCTCTGTCTAGTTCTGACTTTTTTTTTTGTTGTTTTTGTTTTTGTTTTTGTTTTAAATTATGAGCCTTTATGGAACAAAGCAAAGGCACTAAGGACTTTAACAGGCCGTATTTGTCTCTACACTATAAATATTGCTGAAACTAATGGACCATACAAAAGAGAAGAATTTGCACAAATAGAATAACTCCTTTAGCTTTCTAGAGAGACTGTTGGAAAGTGTCATAGAATTATTAATGTGATAAATCGCCCTTTCCCCCCCCAGTGGCAGATCTTACAGCTAGTGCTATTTTTCAACCTCGATGGTATATATAGATGAAGAAAGAAATTAATACTTGTTCTCAATCAGAAGAAATCATAGAGCTTACTTATCCATTAAATTAGCCCGTAATTAAAATAGTAAATAACAATGGACTTCTAAAAGTCCATGGACTTTTGTTTTAAACAAACAAACAAACAAACAGAGCCTATATGATACTGTGAAGTATACAATTTTAGCATAGAACTGATACACAGAACTCTGGGACATCCCAACATAAGAAGGGGATGGACTTGCTGGAGCAAGCCCAGAGGAGAACCACAAAGATGATCGTAGGGCTGGAGCACTTCTGTGAAGACAGACAGAGTTGGAGTTGTTCAGCCTGGAGAACAGAAGGCTCCAGGGGAATCTCATAGCAGTCTTCCAGTTCTTAAAGGGGGGATATGAGAAAGCCAGAGGGACTTTTTGCATGGTCATGCAGTGACAGGACAATACTTTAAACGGGTGTGGATTTAGATTAGATCTAAAGAAAAAATTCTTCACTTTGACAGTGGTGAGGCACAGGAACAGGTTGCCCAGACAATCCGTAGATTCCTCGGATTTGGAAATGTTCAATGTTCAGTTTGGAGGGGACTCTGAACAACACCATCTGGTAGAAGGTGTCCCTGTCCATGACAGCAGCTTGGAAATAGATGATCTCTAGGTTCCCTTCCAACACAAATAATTCTATGATTCTATGATAGAGAAAGCATATTTTATTTCTTTATTTCTTGATAACCTTCAGTTAACATCTTCTTTTCGTATTATCAGTCATGAATATTATAGTGTTGTGGGACAAACTGCAGGATTCTATGCAGTCCTATATATAGGAGTGAAATGAAGCAGCTCTGTCTAGAAATTCCTTCTAAGATCTTAATTTGCCAACAATCCAAATGAAATTGATGCCAGTGAAAGATAGGTTTTCTGATTTATTGAAGTTCACCTCCATATTCACATAGCCAGATGTCTCTCAAATCACAGTCATATCTTTCTGTATCACAGTCATTACACTAGCCAGTTGTAATAACATGGTATTGCTATTAGAAGCATATGCAAGCAGCCTTTCCAAAACTATTCAATATAGCTTGTTTCTGTTATCTGCGACACAGTACACCAGCTATCTTCATGCAATTTTTCTCCTCTTAAACACAATAAAAAACAAGTAGGAACGCTTTTGAAACATTGATCTTTTAAGATACATAGTTGTATATGGATGAAACTTAGACTGAGCTTTCTATTTCAAGAGTGTTGTCCAGCCCAGAGAACAAATTCCAAATAACAGATAAATTGCTGTATTATGAGACTCAGAAATTAAATGTTTGAATAAATTCTCCAGGAAAAAAAAAAAGGTATGATACCTCTGATTTGAAAGACTTATTTTTTAATCAATGTCTTGTCATATTATTAGATTTTTACTATCAGCACTTAAAAATTTTCAAATACTTTGAGTTGGAAATGTTTCACAACAATTTTTTTTTTCCATCTCCTTTATCAGGAAATAAAAATGAATACAAAATAAAAACACACCTTGGAATGAAAATATTAACAACACTATGAGTTCAACAATAACTGCAGCTACCATAATAAAGGCATATTTTCATTTTGTGATTTTTTCCTGTCTAATAATGAAAACTATGATTTTATATCAGTAACCAGGTAAAGCTGACCAGTTAGTTTTTATCTGCATAATTGCTTTTAAGTTATTACTCATGAATAGTAAGCTTATCCAGTAAAGGTTTAGACATCTACAAACCTTTCATATACGCTATATTTAATGGATATAATCTCATTAATTTTCATATCGCTCCACCCGATTTATACTTTTAAAATTAGACTAGAAAGTCAGAACCATCACTTGTTTTATGTTATTATTTAAATAGATCCTTTTCAGGAAAAATATAATCGAATGGAAACTCTCAGAGAATAGGAAGGCTTACTTAAAAGATACAAGCCCCTGGTATTAATGCATCATTTCTTCTGCGTGATGAATTCTAATAGCAAGCTAGTGAACTGGAAATTCTTGATATTGACTGTATGTAATGTTTCCTTTTTCAAATGCCTGCATTTGAATTTTCCATACAAACTGGACTTAACCACAACAATCTGTAACAGTAAGGTGATGACGCTCATATAATAGTTTAGACAAGAAGATAGGAAGGAGAAAAATGGTAACTAACTTTTACACTAGAGATCAGAAATAAGAATTGCTAGTTCACAAGGTGAAACAAATGGCAAGGACAGTGTAACATGTCTGACATTTAAAGGCGTGTCTCTGATTCTTAGTTGCTCTTCAGCCACTCAGGGTTTTATGGGACAAAAGATTTCTTCAGTTTTTGAGAGAAACATTAGAGATCTCAGAAGAATGAACCATGAATAATCAGTAAGGGCAAATTACATAAGAATTTCAAGTTTTGCAAGCAGGTTTAGTCTATAGTTACATTTAGAAAGTAATCATGCCATAGTCAATATAATTGTGTTTATGTAAATTGGAAACTGAACTCTACAAAGAATGATAGATCTTTTCCTTTTTCTAAATCAAGTTCAGATGCAATTGAGAAGTATATATCACATCTTCTCCAGGCCACAAGAATTCAGGGAGGAGGAGGCTGGAGTGGAAGTTTCAGTATATGTCAAGACTAATGACTGGAAGGTCAAATCTGAGATGCAGCTAGAAACCAAGGAGATTTTTTCCAAGACAAATGGTAGGACTTCATATAGATGTTTTTCAGATTACTCCAAAGATATACTTTAAATTCAATTTTAAAAACCTAAGTCAACAAGTATAAATATAAATAAACATGGCTTAGAACTTGCATATTAGTACAAAAAAAATGTCATTATTAAGACAGTGATACAAAGATTTCCATGTGATTGTAATGGAAAAATCCTACAAACTACACTACAAAACCCAGAAAATAAACACCTACAGGGTCTGAACACATGTAGGTGAACACCACATTAAAGCTGCGGTAGCTTCATTAGTCTAAGCTGTGCCACAGCATGCAATTTCAATTTAAAAACTTTGTTCCTCACCTAAAAGCAATTCTGTTCATCTCACAACTGGGAAATCAACCCGCTGAACTGGTCATGCAGTCATATATTGTCTATCCGTGATCAAATGTAGACTGAACACAGTTGCATGGTGTATTTTGCCCCAGATTATGCTTCAGACTGCCTGTCTTTGGGGTTTTCCAGGCTGTATTTTCATTTATTTTCTAATTCTCTGTCTTAATAATCACATTCTTCTGAGTTGTTACTGGCATATGGATTCTTTCCATTGTTCTTACTGATAGGCAGCAGCATTGCTTTTCTTACACAGCTCAGGAAAGCCTTCCACAGATTTTTCAAACACATTTCCCAGCTCTGAATATCTTGTTTTTCCTCTCCAAGAAGACACCAGAACTGCTGCTAGAAAGTATAAATACTGCTTTTTGTCTACTTCTTGAAGTGAGAAAGAGAGAAAGGGTTTGGACACTTCAGTTTTTATCTAAATAAATGAAAGGCCAGCTACTGAAACAGAAAAACCTATGTTCTCTAAACATTTTTTACACTACAGGAGACATCCAAACCACACTAGTGAAAAGATAGGACAACTATAAGGATTTTTCAAAGATTAATGGTTATATGGGTATTACCTGCACCAGTAGTAGACACAAGTTTGGGCTTGCTGCGTGCTCCATCACCTTTTGTTGTGTAGGCTGTCACAGTGAAGGAGTATGTAGTTTCAGGCTGAAGTCCGGAAATTATCATTTCCTAAGATGAAATAAAACAAGAACAATTTATTAAGATTTCATTATTTTCTTGGAGAGCACAGAATCTTTAAGAAAACCTCCATATATTACATACAATGCAGATGCTTTTGGCTACTGGACATAATAGAAAGCATTTGAGAACACTAACAGATTATTCTGTGTGAAATATTTCAGAGTGCCATACTTCACTTAGTTAAGCAGTGAAAGACAGCACACTTCTGAACAGAATGCCCCAGGTATTTTAAGGCACAATGCAAAAGTCTTAATGATGTGAATAGTGAGTGAATAAGCCGTTACAAAATACACTGCCTGAGGAATCTTACTGCCATTGTGAAATGCATGCATATGTGGAAACAAAACTCATTTTAACTCAGTCATTTAAAGGACATCACTGACATAGTTATAAAATGTCTACAAACAAGTACATTGCAATTGTATCCACACTTTTTCTGCCGTAACGGTTCAGCTGAACAAAAAAGCCTCTTCTCACAACACTTAGTTTCAATCTGTTATTGGTTGGAATTTGCACCTAAAGATCTCAAAGAACTTGAGAAGCAACTCATTCTTAAAGTCTATAAGAGCTACCTAAAACACCATTAAAAATATGATCAGAAAATAAGTATTACAAATAAGCAAAAGCAGCTACAAAACAAGTAACTTTTCAGCTGTTACATGCACACACACATACGTACAAGACAGTGAAAGGCCAGCCAACTGAAATTAATTAATCTTACATCATGTTATACTAGCAATCCAGAGGAAGTTAAGCCTTAATACTCATAATGTAAATAAATTTTATATGTAAATATAAATGGACAGTATTCAGAAGTAACTAGTTTGTTCCAAATTCTTGACTAATCTGCATCCAGTTTGTAATCACTGCACTTCTCCTGTGCATTTTTACATGCTGAGCAATTTATGCTAAATTTCACTACTGCCAGAGAGATGGTATATGTATGTCTCAACTATAAAACTTACTATAAAAATTATGGATCAGACTAACTACAGTACATGGGTTTTTCCATATACTGGATATGAGATCACTATAGATGTGACATTTTAATTGCCATCCCTTATTAACGATGCAGAAATAATAAGCTAATGCTCAGGAGTGGGTAAAAAAAAAACCGGTCCAACAAAATAAAAACGTGTTTAAAACAAACAGACAATAGGACAAAACAAGAAATACCCCAACCCATCCCTCAAGACCCTGCTTCTTAGAATCTATCTCAGAACTGAATTAAGCCTGAAGGGCAGAATCAGTAAGACACACACTTCTTCTTTCAGAGGAACTCTTAACCTGATACTAGCAGAATAAAACTGTGCAAGGTAAAATAAATAAATAAATAAATAAATTCATCTTTTTAAACGGCTATGAAGTTATCACCCTCATCTAAAGCAAGCTGTACTTTGTAGTGTAAAAGAGATACAATTGCATGTAGTGTTGTCTTTTAGAAGTGTAGCTTGGATACAGCAAACATGGACTTCTTAGGCATAAACAAAGCAGAGTATTTGATATTTGCAATGGCATATAAAATACACTTGCTAAATTACTCAAAAGGAAGTGCAACTGCCTTCAACCTTTGGCTATGCAAAAAAGTTAAGCTTCAAAAGTACACAGAAAAACCTTCAACTATTTCTATGCAATAAAATCATCCTTGTTTAATTTATCTAACATATTATTTAAAGGAAGAAATTGTGAAGCAAAGTTAGT
>WBMW01003635.1:104739-128644 GCA_013396635.1 Penelope pileata | reverse complement strand
AAAATGCAAACAATTTCTGTAAATTTCAACACCATGCTAACCCCCAGAACAGACAAGAAACAACAATCCCTTCTCCCCAGTGACAGGAAAAAAAAAACAACCAAACAAAACAAAAGAAGTGCCATACAGGAAAAATAATTTGATGTTGGTACATGCATCTGTGCACATGACAAAAGAAAAGGAAAAAATAATCAGAAAAATAAAAGGATGTTACAGGCAAACAAGCAAAAATAGAGGAAATAAACAGCCAAACCAAAACCAAAATTCACTTATTCTGGCCAGTGAAAAACTACTCACATGTTCAGTAGTATCATCATATTCCCACTGATTGAGAGTAAAGAGTGTTGGAAAGAAAAACAAAAGAAATGAAGAGAATTTGTAGCCTGGTTGAGTTAATCTTTCCTTTTTAATAGCACAATAATTAAGAAAGATGTCTAGAAAAATCATGTGGAATTTGAATTAATTGTGTAGAATCATGTAGAATGTGGTTAATGAAATCAGACTAGGCATTTTTAATTCCACATCTGCTCCCCTCATAAAATAGCTACTTCTCTTTCCTTGAAAGATGGAAGAATTAATGAATCTTCTTGTATCACATTGTGGTGATATTTTATGATAAATTGCATTAGCAAAAACTGAGACAAGATTAAATTCTACCTGGTTTATTTAATCACATTATCAGGCTATATGCTTGGTTTTTCCCAAATTAATTCAATGCCTTATCAATAGCATGATGATTTTTTAGACTTGAAACTTAACCGCACAAAGGTCTTATACCAGCAAAGTCTTTACTCTCTGTACAAGTCCTGATCATGTATCATAAAAGTAAATGATGGAAGGAGAACTGGGAGGAGAAAAGAGGTGCCTGACTAGAGTAACTCAAAGGTAGTTCAATGTTGAATCTAGATAAATGGAAATAAGACTGCAGGGTATTTGGGCTCCAATATCACATTCTAATCTTCCAGTATTTAAAGTGATTTTATACTGCTACCACACAGAGGCTAAAATGAAAATCTGAGCATGGAAGGAAGGAACTAAAGGAGAGAATGATCTCTTTTTCTGTTTCCTCTCTCTTTTCTTTTTCCCTTCCTACCCCTAAACCCTTTTCCATCTTTGCCTTTACTGAATTTAAGCTGTAAGAACACTGTGTTTTGGGAAATAGATAAGTAAGTACATAGGTTGCTCTGAAAGTAATGCCTCCTATTTATTTCTGTGAAAACTATAAGAAACTATCTGGATGGATAGGCAGAGGCAAAAGATTAACAAAGGCCTTCAGGAACCAAGACAATACTTTAAAAGTTGGCTTGCCAGCAAAATTGAGTGCACAGAAGACCTGATCTCAAGAAGGTTCTACAGAGCTGCAATTCAGAACTAAGCTTAGAAAAAAAGAAATTTAAAAAAAAAAAGCCAAAATACATTTATTTATTCAAATGAAATGCTTAAAAGGGTAGGATTTCTCTCTTTAGCTTTATGCTAAACTTGATCATTTTGTAGGATTTCCAGTCGCTTCAGTCATAAATTGACCTAGTTGCAGGAGATGTGCACATAAGAACAGATTCAATGTACTCTTATTCCTTCAGCTCTGGAAACTTTGGGAATCTTCAGTCTGACAGAGTACTAGTGTATCCCAATCAGTAAAACCCTATTTTTGAAGCTTTTAAAATGTGATGTGACCAGGCTTATGCTTTCATCATATCTCATAATTTATAAAAGAGATGTGAAATTTCACATTAGAAGTAACCCTAAAACTACTGATGAGAATAATTACAAGTACCTCACTTGATTTCTAAAGTCACAAAAATAAATTCATTTCCTGTGAAATGCATGATGAGGTAGGTACACATTAATGATAGAAACACAGTAGTAATGGGCTAAGACAAGTGTCTCATCTGACTCTAGGCTCTGTATTTAAATAAATCACACTCACGTCATTGACTCATCACACATATTGCTTCATTGGCTGTGACCTGGCTTAGATGCTCCTGATGCCTTACAACTTTAGACATAGTTATAGGATGAACCCTCCAGGCTTATGTGAACCAGCACAACGACACAACATTTTGATGTACACTTATACAGAAAAAGGTGGCTAACTTTAGTCCAAGAACCTTTAAATGTAAATATTCTGAAAAGAATTTGTTAAATAGAGATGAAAAGGCTGTGCTGCCATTCAGCAAGACCTGGACAGGCTGGAGAGTTGGGCAGGAAGAAATCACATGAGGTTTAACGAAAACAGGTGTAGAGTCCTGCACCTGGGGAGAAATAACCGCACACATCAGTACAGGTTGGGGGATGACTTGCTGGAGAGGAGCTCAGCGGATAATGACCTGGGGGATCTGGTAGACAACAGGTTGGCCATGAGCCAGCAGTGTGCCCTGGTGGCCAAGAAGGCAAGCCAGATCCTGGGCTGCATCAAGAGAAACGTGTCCAGCAGGTCGAGGGAGGTGATCCTCCCCCTCTACTCTTCTCTGGTCAGGCCTCACCTGGAATGTTGTGTCCAATTTTGGGCTCCCCAGTAAAAAAAAGACAAGGATCTCCAGGAAAGAGTCCAGTGGAGGGCCACAAAGATGATCAAAGAATCATAGAATGGTTCAGGTTGGAAGGGACCTTAGAGATCATTTTGTTCCAACCCTCCTGCTATGGGCAAGGACACCTCCCACTAGATCAGGTTGCCCAAAGTCCCATCCAGACTGGCCTTCAACACTTCCAGGGAGGGGGCATCCACAGCTTCTCTGGGCAAGCTGTTCCAGTGTCTCACCACCCTCACAGTGAAGAATTTCCTCCTTATATCTAGTCTAAATCTGCCCTCTTTCAGTTTATAGCCATTGATAAAGGGCTTGGAGCATCTCCTTTATGAGGTGAGGCTTAATGACCTGGGTCTGTTCGGCCTTGAGAAGAGAAGACTGAGAGAGGATCTTATTAATGTCTATAAGCACTTAAATTGTAGAAGACAAACGGATGAGGCCAGACTATTTGTGGTGGTGTGTGGGGACAGGACAAGGAAAAACGGCCACAAACTGGAAAATAGGAAGTTCCACACAAATATGCATAAGAACTTCATGGTGAAGGTGATGGAGCACTGGAGCAGGCTGCCCACAGAGGTTGTGGAGTCTCCTTCTCTGGAAATATTCAAGACATGTCTGGATGCCAACCTGTGCGACCTGCTCTAGGGAACCTGCTTTGGGAGGGGGCTTGGACTTGATGATCTCTAGAGGTCCCTTCCAACCCCTACAATTCTGTGATACTGTGAAAAAAATTTAGCTGGTAGGATGGAATACGGATAGAAAACCATACATATCTAGATAGCTCTTTAGTAAATGAAAAATATTCACTATGACTTTTAAAATATAAAATGTTCTAGTTACCTGTGCATCAGCCAGCATGATGTCCTTCAGCATGGGCTGACCCTTTGGCTCTCCATTTTCCATTCTTACATAGTGGACCTGGTATCCTCGGATCTGACCATGCTGCTTATTTGGTACAGGTGAGCGCCATGACACTTTAACAGCAGTAGAGTTGACAGCCTCTACCTCGACTTTGCGAGGAGGACCACTAGGAACTGGAACAACATCATTGGATAAAACAGAATTACAGGAACCTGTCCCACCCATGACTTTTGCCTTTTTTTTTTTTTTCAAAGGGCAGACTCACTTTACTTTCTCTGAAGAATACAGATGTTTCAACAAATGAAAACACTCAACCAATCTGCTCTATCTTTCAGTGAAAAGATCAAAAACCATGACTGATGCAAAAAAATGGAAGAAAAAAGAGTATTAGAGAAATAGAAAAACATATAAAAATGTACAAAAGCCAAGGAAGATGCTTTGAGAGTCAAAGCATTGCAGTACAAAGCGGTATTATAATTACTGAAATTAATAATAACAATAATAAAAAACACAAAAGATTTCCAAAAAAATTCTTTTATTTTTGTTTGATAAGTTCTGTTTGCTTTTTTTTTTGCGTTTTTTTTTCAATAGTATAAAAAGGAGGTTGATAATAAGGCTGTTTTCTGTCGTTTTCAAGCATGGAAGAAAATAAAACATGTGGAGCATCAGCTTTCCAAGATCAAAAAAAAAAAAAAAAAAAGAAAAAAAAAGAAAAAAAAAAAAAAAAAAAAAAAACCCAAACTAAAAAAAAAAAAAAAAAAAAAAAAAAAAAAAAAAAAAAAAAAGAAAAAAAAANAAACCATAAAAATCAAAAAGTACAAGACAGAAAAATAAAGCAGTTAAAAATACCTGAAGAAAAACTTGTCTTTTTTAAAAAATAACAACTGTAAAATCAAGGAAAAGTTAGAAAGATTTTGATGTTGAAAGAAGAGAAAGATGAATATTTATCAGCTCAAAGGGTCAGTAGATTCACTTCATTGACAAAAAATTATTTACTGTTAAAAAATAAAAATATTATAAATATAAATGATGTAGAAAGCACAAGTCTTTGATTAAAAATGTACCCTCAAATTGTGATAACATCTGTGATTTGAGGAAAAAGCAGAAAAAAAATACTGTTAGCCTATACAAAAGACAGCAGATCGAGAGAGGTGCAAACTGATGTAGTGGAGGCAACATACCATCTTCATCTGTCCGAATCAATACTGCTAAGCTCTCTGGGCCAGGTCCAACATCAGTGTGGGCAGTCACAGAGATCCGGTACTCAGTCCATTTTTCCAGCTGTTCCAAAAGGTATTGGGTACTGTCCGAGGAAATTCCCCAAATTTCATGGGGTTTGACATCTTCTCCATCAATCTCAATGTACTTGATGGAGTATTCAGTGATAATGCCATTCTGATTTTCCACCGGTGGAGGTTTCCAACTTACCAAAATGCTAGTGGAGCTGGGGCTTGTGCAACTAATGTCTTGAGGAGGAGCTGATGGCTCTAATTTCAGTAGTGAGTTAAAGGAGGATTTGAGTGAAAGGAGTGATTGAAAAAAAGATGAACAAAAGAAAAAATAAAAATAAAAATAAATAAAAGACAACAAAATGAAAATAAAAACTAAACAAAAAAATAAGTAGACGTTTAAAAAGCAAAACATCAGATAATCATGTGCACCTTGGCTTATTAACATGAGGAAACTGAAAATGAATAGACTAATTAAACAGTGAAAACGCATGTAGGGGAAAGACATGAAACAAAACCTCAAAATAATATTACCTACCTGCAATTAAAATTCTTCTTGAAATAAAACAAAAACGTGACACTTCTCTGTCTACTGATCTATCATTATAATCAATGCAATTAGTGCAAGTAATAATATTTTAAATGATATATTTCATGTATTTATTTACCAGTTTTGGACATATCACCTTTAAGAGGTTTTTCTTTCTATGAGAAAATTTCTCTTCTTACAGAATGCCCCTTAACTCGCACTAATTGCTAGAAATTATTCCAAACATTTCTGTAGCCTCCCCACTCTCATAATCAAATATTTCTATTTTATTTATTTGTTTTACTCACTGAGTCTGCCTGACACAAGTCAACCACAAATAACATTTGAATGGAAAGCAAACTAGAAGCATGCAGTCAAAAGAAGATGAAAAAGTCTTAGTCAAAGATTTACCTACCAGGACAAAGTGACAGGCTTGTTGATTCTGACTTTAACTTGTACTTACCATACATAAGTCAGCTGTCAGTTTTATTTTTTTAAATCCTCTTGGACACACCTTTGCTAGCAAATAATTAAGTCCTACCAGTAATGTAGGTTATTCTATAGGAAAAACAAATATCTACACCCAAACACTGTGTCAAGAAAGCAGGTATTCATTTTACAGAGAGTTCACTGCCTTAGAGCCTAATAACCGCGAAAGAATTGGACTTTGTTTCACATCTTTTCACCAACACCGATATTCTGGAGCAAAAATCTTTACTGATTTATACTCAAAGAAGTTTGCTAACAGTTAACTTTCACAGAATATTTAAGCATGCATGTCATTCCATTGTTTTCATTGAGATAATTCAAGTGCTGAAAGCTCAGTATGAATTTCTGTTCTTAAATGCACTTCATCTTAGCGAAGTATGTACTCAGTAACTGAGATCACTCAGAGCACTAAAAAAATTAGTCATAGTTTAAATTCTCTGGCAGACATGGTCTTCTTTTATATTTCTATGTTCTCTTTTGTAAGGAAAGAAATTGGGGTGCAAGATCTTTACAGATCTTTCATTTTTATGTTTTTGTCTACTATTTTCTTCCCATTTCTAAAGGGAAAACAGAAACAAATGGATTTTTGGTACTTATGTCAGGCACATCAAATAAAATTAAAGCAACGGAGAAAACCTAGGACCCTGCTGTGACCTATCGTATTTACAGCTGTATCTTTCAGTTCCCTACAGTTCTTCTACAGGGATCAATGGCTTTTTACTCAGTATGGTAGTCTGTTCTTCTGAAGGAAAAACAGGAGGGAATATAGCAGCATTTAGACTAACTAAAGAAGGTGGATAGAGGGACAAAAGGGAATTAGAGAATTATTGCTCTTTTTCCTTCTGTTTTTTTTAAACCTAATTCAGTAATCAAGTACTCAAAATATATTTGTCCATTTCTGCCATGGATTTATAAAGGAAATAAAATGCAAGCAATATGTCCCTTAACAATTCTGTACACAAAAAAGTAAATCCCTCTAAATCTTTCTCTGAAACCAAGATGGATGGCAATAGAGTATCCTTGTGAATATTGCTAATGAACTCAAAGAAGCTAATTAGTTTTTAATCCATTACATTCTAAAAAATGCAAAATATTGCTTTTATGTAATTCAAGATAACCTGTAGGCTATCTGTATAATCAGTTTTATTAAAGCATATACTTTTTTTCTTAAAATACACAATGGTGAAACCTGATGCAAGCTTTTTAGAAGCAGACAGGTCTGCTCATATAGTACTGAAATCTATCAAATTTTCCTGCCATCTGAAGGCATAAAGCTTTTTTCAGGTGTAATACCGTATCGTAAGTCAGAAGGGAAAAATGGAAATGTATGTATATTTTGCAACCTTGGCCCATAAAATGTTCATTCTTCATGCACAGTTTAAATAATCTTCACCCATTATGTTATAAGAGAATGAGAATTCTAATTAACTGAAATGGCCACAGGAATAAATAGATACTCTTTTCTACATCAAATTGTTGATTTTGGATTATTGAAGTCAAAACAGGCATTACTCACATCTCTACAACTAGTCTTATGCTATACAGTAGTTTTGTATGTCTATTCTAAATGGCTTAGAAATACTTCAGAAGAACATATAGCTTTGGTTTAACTTAAGCTACACAGAGCTACATCTCTTGTTATATTAACTATTATTAATATAAGAGACAAATAATGGTATAATCACATCTGACACAGAGTGCAAATCAAATAAGTAGTCATTTCAGAATCTGAATTTTTTGTTTTAAATAATATTTGTTTAAGAAAAGGCCATTTAATGAAAAATAAATTCAAAGTGAGTTGTTATAAGTTTTAAAATTATACAGTGTAATATAAACAGAAAGCATAATAGAAGAATATTCAATACAACCATAACATCCTATAAATGTAGCACTTCTGCATATCATCCTTACACACTTCACTGTTTTAGTCGAATATTAATTTAAATATGGAAAAAAATATATATATAATTCTAAATTTTTGTATCACATTTGAACAAACCTTATTGACATTGTTTCTATAAGTATCCAGTCTGTCAGCAGTTTTTCAGGTATATGTACTGTTATAACTGGTTATATACTGGCAGAACTAATGAATGAATATTACAGGAAGCCCACATAAAAACTAACTTGAACTCAGAAACAGTAGCTACTATAGAAGAACAATTATGAGGAAATTTTTGATGCAGTCAGCAACATTCAAACTGACCCACTCTACAGCTACAAGGACATGCTACAGGAGCAACCTAGTATTCCAGGAAACACACAGTGTAGCCACATGAAATTTTAGGGGTGGAGGACTGTTCCTAATCTATACTAGTTATCTACACCTATTACATGACAAAATATTTTACTACTATATTATTCTCAGATACTGACTTTCTTTAAGTCTTTACAGTCTGTTTTTCAAGTTACTGAAAAAACACACATTTATTAAGTTGATCACAGTATTTTAAGTACCCTTTTGCTGTGTTAAGAACCAGGAATGCTGTACTTTTTATCGTTCTGTTTTCTTCTCTCACTATCTCACCGGGCTACTTAGAAGACTATCTTTGACAAATACAGCATAACAGGATAAAGTTAGCAAGGAAAGACACCTACTTGACTGCATGGTTCTTGCTGAGATTTCTGCTGTTGAAGCACCCAGACCCTGTGGAGAACGTGCAGCTAGACGAAACAAGTACAAGCTGTTTGGCTTCAAGCCTTGGAGACGATAAGATGTGGTAGGTTCAGTGGAAACCCGTTGCTGAAGGTTAAGTAATAAGAGAGTCAAATGTCTTGATTAATATACAGTCAGAGACTGAATTACGCTGAGATTGACATGATTTTGCTACCTGACATTCTCCTGCTACCTTCTAAGACTGACAAGACCTTTCTTTTGTGTGGGACATCTGGCAATACCACATGGTTTTGTTATTAGAAGAATAGTTTGTTCTATAGACTATTGTACCTACAGCACAGAGGCACTCAAAATTCTTTACGAAATAATGGTACAGAAAAATTTCATAGTAGCTTTTTGTCTTTAAAGAAAAAAGATATTTTCTTCTCAAGGCTTATTGAAACAAGTTTTTGAAAGTGCCTTATATGGTTGGAAAGAGAAATACATATTATCTAAGGTGAAAAATAGGATTCAAAATGCAAATGTAAGTGCAAAAAACCTTAATAACTCCATAACATTAACCAAAACACCTCGGCTTTCAAACTTTTGTGGAGAAACAGGCTTGAAGATACATGAACAGTGTCATCTGAAACTGTTTGCAACATCTGTTGCTAACCATCAATGATATTTTCTGTTGTTTACACACTTAAAGTCAAATAGATTCACTGCTGGGTTTAACAAACTGTTTAATATCAAGGTTTTCATAATTATTAGGCATACCTATTAGGCATCATTAGATGCCTAATATTTTCACTTACCTCCTCCCCATGCTCCCCATCTTTGTAAATCAGTTCATAGCTGGAAATAGTATCAGAACGTGGAGGTGTCCAGGAAAGTAATATGCTTGTTTCAGACTCAGGTTCTGCCTTGAAGTTCAGTGGCTGACCAGGGACTAGAGAAAAGGAGTTTAGCTGTGTCACCAATTGTTTTCTTTTTTGCTATTTAAATTCATATTGTTTAAGATCTTTAAACAATTATCTGAATATTTAACACAACATTACTTTTATTGAATGTACTGAACTTAAACAAATTGATTAACCATGCTATAAAATAAATTAATCTAAACTCAGAAAAAGAAAAATAACATATTTAACTTGATTGTCACAAAACATTAAGGGTTTCAAACAAGTGCTTCACAGTGCTAATAACGCACAGAGAGCTGAAGACTGGTATTGAATACCACCAAGTTTATTCCATGTGTGAAATGGCAAATATATATATATAATATATATATATCTGTAGATATAACAAAGGCATATGTGGGAAACGCTAGTATTATAGAAGATGGGTTAGAACAGTAAAGGAGACATTACTAAAGCCACTACATGTGTTTTCAAATCTGAAAAAAGTTTGCTCCGCTCACAAGTAATCAAGATGGTGAACACATCTTGTCATTTAAGTATACTAAATGCTTTTACAACCAAAAGAAGTTACGGTTTACTGAAGAGATTTTCAGTAGTGCTCTCATTAAGTGATAGATTTGCACACTTTTAGTGCTCGGTGTTTTTATCAATATAGCTGGATTTCTAGTGATATGTTCTAATTGCAAGAACAAAAACACAATTTTGATTCTAGTAGCCAAGAACATGTTCAGTTAACACTTGTGTAATGATTACAGAAATTGCTTCCCTCATTTGGCAAATTATGCCAAATAACAACGTGACTGGAAAAGACAGTAAAATAGATCCAGTCATTGGAATATATAAAATAATATTGGCACAAAACTTCTAAAACATTAGTTTCAGTTAATACTAATGTTGATAATGTGTGAAACAGTCTTCCACAACTTATCTGTCTTTTATCTATTTCATCTATCAATGTGTGAAACAGTCTTCCACAACTTATCTGTCTTTTATCTATTTCATCTATCAATGTGTGAAACAGTCTTCCACAACTTATCTGTCTTTTATCTATTTCATCTATCACATCTCTAAAATGTGGCATGCCCTCATTTTTGAAGAAAAAAAATGAAATGTAATTCTTAGCAAGAACATGTATGACAAGTATGGTATAATAAAAATTGTCTTGCTACTACTTTTCAGTGTAGAATTTTATTAAAATGTTACGAGTACATTTATTTTGTACAGTAAGAGACTTAAGGATACCATCAAGCAAATGGTAAAATTAGTTTGGGACTATAATTCTTATCTTCCCCTGACTTCTACTGAATGTAACTCTGTAAAGAACACTACACTCATGCATGCTGGTAGAAGTTTGATATCTAACCTTTAAACAGCGAGATTAACTGTACGTGTAAAATGTATTTTCAAGCTGTGTGGAGCTCGTGATTTCCTACCACTCTGAAAAAAAAATGTATTTTTTTCAGAAACAGGACAAAATAGAAGAAGAAAGGTACAGAAGAATGCTGCCTATTTCTGAGAGAATGGGTGAGGGTAAACAACAGAGTCTCTTCACAGTTTCTTCCCAGAAAGAAAGATGCATATAAGTAATCAGTAGTTTTTCTAAAAGATGCCTTGTGTAAAAAGAGAACACTTCATAGCTACTACAAAGTCCAGAAAGTGTTTCTTTTAAGAAGACATAATAGAATCATGGAATTAAAAAGTATAGAATATCTTGAGTTGGAAAGGACCCAAATCATTGAGTCCAACTCCTGGCTCCACACAGGACCACCAAAAATTAAACCGAATATCGGAGAGTGTTGTCCAGATGCTTCTTGAACTTTGGCAGGCTTGGTGCCATGATGGTTTCTCTGGGAAACTTATTCCAGTGCCTGCCCAGTCTCTAAGTGAAAAATCTTCTCCTAGCATATAGCCTGAACTTTCCATGATGCAGCTCCATGCCATTCTTGTCACAGTGACATCACTGTCAGTGCCTGCCCCTCTGGTCTCCTCATGAGGAAGCTGTAGGCCTTCATGAGACCTCCCCTCAGTCTCCTCCATGCTGAACAAACCAAGCAACCTCAGCTATTCCTCATACATCTTGCGCACTGGACCCTTAATCATCCTCATATCACTTCTCTGGAAACTCTCTAATAGTTTTTTGTCCTTATATTGTGGCACCCAGAACTACACACAGTACTCAGGGTGAAGCAACACCAGCACAGAGCAGAGCAGGACAATCCCTTCCCTTGACCAGATAGCCATGTTGTGACTGATGTACCCCAGGACACAGTTGGCACTTTTGGATGCCAGGGCATGCTGGTGACTCATAATCTACTTGCCATCAAACAGAACCCCCAGATTTCTTTCCACAGGGCTGTTCTCCAGCCTTTTGCCCTGTAGTCTGCACATATATCCAGAGCTGCCCTGTCTCAGTTGCAGAATCTGGCATTTGCTCCTGTTAAACTTCAAACAACTAGTGATTGCCCAGACCTCCAATTTGTTCAGACTTCTCTACCCTCAAAGGGGTAAACAGCTCCACCAAATTTAGTGTCATCTGCAAATTTATTTAGTAAACTTTCAATATCTGGATCGCAGTAATTTATGGAAACATGAATTTATGAAGATGTTTAAGAGAACTGGCCCTAAAATGGAGGCTTGTGGAATCCCAACGCGGCAAAAAGCACAGAGAGCAATTACAGTAAATATCAAGAAAGTATTTTTGACAGAAGTACTTCTACTCTTATCCTTTCCTAATCAGATGTCTTTTACATTAAGAGGGTGGTATGATGGAATAATTCCTAACTTTGAAACAGATTTTGAAATATCACTTGTTCAAATTTTCACATGACAAATCTGTAGTATAGCCCTATCAACACATTTCTTAGGTGAGCATTACAACTTTTTTGATTTTGCAGCTCCCCAAGTAACAAACAGATTGAGAACAGCCCTGTAGAGAAGGGCTTGAGCGTCCTGGCAGTAATTGTAAATGACCAGTCAGGTAGTCCATACATAGTTGGTGCCATCCATCATAATAATAAATACGGCAGCAAATGAAGAGCGAACTTTATTTCCCCTCCTTCTGCATTAACATATTTTAAGATCCTCCAAGTCTTCCTTTCAAAAATAACTTTACAGTCTTAGGTTTTCAACTAACTAGAAGAAAAGTGAATGGTTAATTGGACTTTCCCAAAGACTGTTCAGTGAAACAATATATCGATGCAAAACTTTCTTCTCCCAGGTATTTCAAAGCCACAGTTAAGCAAATCCAAAGTTGAAAACACCTTTGTGGAATCAGGAGTTGGACTAGATGATCCTCATTGTTCCCTTCCAACTCAGGATATTTTTCCATTCTATGAAGTGGTTTAAAGCTTAAGAGTTTTTCTGTTACACCTAAGATAATGTATTTTGCTCATAGATTACACAAGCTTCTGAGCAGTTTGAGTAAAGAAAAGAATATGACAAGATGTACAATAAGTGCATGGAGACAAACCAACACAGCTTTTGTTTTCAGATAAATAAAGAGTAAGAAATATTATACAAATGCTTATAAACCTTTATTCTAAAATTTGGTGTTTGTAATTCAATTTGCCTAAGTATCTAAATGGTCCTAATTCTATTTGCATTAGATTCAAATACTTTTACTCATAATATAGAATAATCACATTCTCACGTGTATATTTCAGAATTGAGCAGAAGGTTTTGAAGAAAACCAATATCTAAGAGGCTGCAAGTCACAGCTATCAATCTGATTGGTTTTGTATATACATGCTAATATCCCCCAAAATAAGCATAATGGTATGCCTACATATTTACTGTGACAGGCTTATTTGTTTCAGAAAAAGAAAAGAAAACAATCAAATCCTAATCACCATTCCATTATCAATTTTACATATGTTTCTATTAAATTCATTTTCACTGTATTTTTGTGGAATATGTATAATTAATTTGTCACATGTATATTTATGTAGATGACTTTCAGCTGGAGGGACTTAAAAGAAAACAGTCATATTCAGATTTAGATTACAACAAATCTGGCAGAGGGCATTTCTTTATGCAATGCTGACTGCATGGGTGAATCATGGTCTTTAAAGATATATAGCACTAGAGCACTGCAGTAGACTTTCTTGCATATTTATCTCTTATGACTTCAAATTTTCATAAACTTTCAAGCACAAGTATCAGTGCTTAAAAAAGCCACCTGTGTGCCACATTTTTGCTTTTCTTTTGATTTTCCTCATTGTCTCACTTAGACAATGTCACATCAACTCTGTTGTGAAGTTGAAAATATGAGTTGAGACTCTCTCCTGAACTTTGTCATAATTTCTTGTCGTGTGAAACATTGTCATAATTTCTTCTGATTGCAACACTAACAAGAAACAGACATGCATGTTTAATTGCAAGTTCTTTTAAGGCTTTAACATATAGAGATTTTCTTAAGTAACATAAGCAAATAACGTAACTTGGCTACTCCAGGTGAATCTTAGTGCTCATCAACTGATTTTCTTACTTTTACAAAATTGTAAGTGAAAATGTAGATAAGGAGCTCACTAAACTTTCTCAATTTTTTTTTCTGCATGTGGATTCCAGAAGAATTCAAATGTCAATATAAAAGCTAGTACTTAAGAAATATATGCAAGCCAAAATTAAAATATGGTGTACCTACTTACATTTGTGTATGCACACAGGCATATTTTAATACACCACTAGGTCTAGAAAACTTATTTCAGTAACTTCTCAGCTGAGACACTGCAAAGGGAAACACCTAGATCTTTTTGTAACACAGCACTTAGAAAGTGTTCAATTTCTGTTCTTTGTTAAATGTGTACTGATGTCTGCTTTGAATTAACAGATCTTCATGCAGACATAAATACTGGATCCAATGTAACTGTCTTCAATTATACATAGAATTTGAAGGCTGCTACAATTCTTCAGCAAAAAATATTCCAGTAATAAATATTCCAGTAGGATCATATAATATTTCTAGGAGATCACTGATGTACAATAACATGTCATACAGCTTTCTTTAAACCCCTAGACAAAGCGAGCTTTTATTTCTTATTGCAACAATAAAACACCTTTTGCAGTGTAGCTCCACCAGAACTTCTGACTTCTGATTTCATAAAAATTCTTGGTAACGCTATTCACTATGCTTGTTTTTCTTTTGCTAATAAAACTAATTCATAAATCTAAAACTACTGTGTAGAACCAAAACAATCTAACTTCAAACATAAATAAAAAAGGAAACGTTGGTCTTGTAGATTGGTCTTTATAGAGGAAGGCTGTATTTGTCTTTATAAACAAAAGTGTAGAGAACTGCTTGCTTGTTCCTACACAAAGGTGGGTTTTGGTTTGTTTTGTTCTGTTTTTAATACTTTCTTGTTCATGCTTAGGGCAGAGCGGCTGGAAGGCTAAGCTAAGGAAAAGGATTTTGGGGTGTTGGTCAATGTTTCACTGAACATGAACCAGCAGTGTGCTCAGGTGGCCTAGTGTACCCAACAGCATCCTGGCTTGTATCAGAAATAGTGTAGCCAGAAGGGTCAGGGAGGTGATCGTCCCTCCATACTCAGTAACAGTGGGTCCTCACCTTAAGTACTGTGCTCAGTTTTGGGCTTCTCATTACAACAAAGGCATTGAGGCTCTGGACCATGTCCAGAGAAGGGCAACGAAGCTGGTGAAGCATCTGGAGCACAAGTCTTATGAGGAGCAGCTGAGAGAACTGGGACTGTTTAGTCTGGAGAACAAGACGCTGAAGCGAGACATTATTGCTCTCTACAACTGCCTGAAAAGAAGTTGTGGTGAGGCGGGGGTCAGCCTCTTCTCCCAGGTAACTAATGATAGAATGAGAGGAATGGCCTCAAGTTTTACCAGGGGAGGTTCAGATTGGATATTAGGAAAAACTTCAACACCAAAAGAGCGGTCAGGCACTGAAACAGGCTGCCTGGGGAAGTGGTAGAGTCACCGTTCCTGGAGGTGTTCAAAAAACATCTGGATGTGGAACTGAGGGACATGGTTTAGTGGGCAGTATTGGCGGTAGGTGGACAGTTGGTCTAGATCATCTTAGAGATCTTTTCTGATCTTAATGATTCTATGATACAATGTTTTCAGAATATTATCAACTATTTGTATTTGCAAATACAACGCACATACATTTTAAGTTTCCAAAACCAAGATTCAGTAGATTGATAATGAATAAGTGAACCACATGCTACCTAAACAAAACACACTATCATAGTTAACTCTTCAAATAAGACTGTGAAGAACTAGTGATAGACAGTGTCAGTGCACATAGCACTTCAAAATAAAAGATGTAACATCTAGCCTCCTCTGGGATGAAGATCTCCCTGAGACTTCAGTTAAACTTCAGTCAACCTTCTTGAGACTGATGGAAAAGGAAGCAAAGGAAATGAAAGTATGAGGGGATAATTTCCTCTCTTCAGTGATAACTCGCACTGTGGAATTGAGAAACAGTTATCTGCCCTGAATAAATTGTGTTTATCCTTGAGAATATATATATGTATTCAACATTTTCAAGCTCAAATTTTCCCTCTGCAAAATTTCTGCCATTTTTTTCCCCCACAAATTCTGTTCAATACTTTCTTACCTCCTGTTTGAGTGATGACCTGAATGTCGCTGGAAAGTGGTCCATCCCCAACAGAAGTAAAAGCAAGAACCTTCACAGAGTATGTTTTCTGGGGCACCAGATTCCCAATAGTGGTGATATGGCTGTCAGCCACATTGTGTTTCATCCAGCTGTTGACATGTTGAGTAGGGTCCATAGTGTAATAAACTCTGTAACCTTGTATTTGTCCATTAGGTTCCTCAGGTTCTTCCCACTGTACCAAAATGGTGGTAGAACTGAGCATACGGGCCTGTACATTGCGTGGTGCACTTGAAGGTGCTTGCTCTGAAGTCCTTGTTGACACAGGGTCACTGGGTGGCCCTCGCCCAATGTTGTTTACAGCAACTACCCGAAATTCATACTCTGAATATGGGCTTAGACCAGCCACACTATAGCGTGTCGTGGCAACACCATCAATTTCCTTATATGGCTCCTCAGAGTTTTTGGGTTTGTGTTGGATTATGTAGTAAGAAACTGGCTCAGGATTTCCAGAGTCCCAAGTCAATGTTATGCTTGTTGCTGTGCTTTCTGTCACCACAGGTGTTCCGGGAGGTTTAGGTAAGGCTAAAGATAAAAAACAAAAAATACAGTTAGCACAATGTAACAGCAGACCTTAATTATTACATTAATAGTTTTAAAAACAAAAAATAAATAAATAAAAATGTAGGAAGATTGGAATGGAGATAAAATGTGATTTATTCAGAGCAAGATTTTGACAATTATGAATTTCTCCAGAAAATTATAGGAAATCTTCAAGTTCTCTAGTAAAATGTTACTTGATATAAATTCACAATACTGATATTTTTTAATAAGTCCCTTAATCATATGCAGAAGAGGAATCTTATAGCTAGATGGTGGAACATTACAGTGTAATTTCCAGATATTTTTGGAAATTCTGGCATCCACTTTGTCAATGAACAAGGTAATTGGCCACCAAACAGTGCTAAAAAGTCGAATGACCGGTTCTTAAGGGTTCATGCTGTTGACAAATATATGCAAGATTATAAAATCCTGTATTTACTTTAAGTGAAGGCTGAGAGCTAGACACGGGAGGGTAACAGAACACCATGATTAATTAATTTATTTATCAGTATTACTGCCATCTGAATCTATATTTTATCTCATGTCATTGATGTTTGGAACTTTCTTGATTTAAGAGCATTTAGTCTCTTACAGTGGAATTTATTTGCTCAGAATATGGACAATGAAATAAAGGAAAGACTGATCTTTTTCTAAGTGTACATGCTTGGGATATACCTTTGACAGTTATCTGTGCTATTGCTTCTATAACACCAAGGGTAGACATAGCAACACAAGTATAGTTTGCAGACTGCCTGACGTCATTAAGTTCAAGGACGTTCCTCCCTATTGGCATATCATCTTCAGGTGTCAGATCTTCTGCTCCTAGCATCCATTTCACATATGGCATTGGTGACCCCACCGCAACACATGTGATATTTACGCTCCCTCCAGGCATGATCTCATGATTGGTGGGGGGTATAGAGAACCTTGGTGGGACCCGTCGAACTGGAATAAAACACACAAAAAAGTAATAACATATACAAAAAAAGAAACTGAATCTTGCATACAGACTACATGCAGTGTACAGACACAATTCAATGCTTTAATGTATTATTCTGATCCACCAGAAAATATGTATAAAAGAAATACAAGACTTTACAAGAATATTGTCTGCACACAATATCAATTATTCTATATTTACTTGAGGATATTATTAGGCACATTCATACAAAGGCTGATTCAGAGCTATTAGGGCCCCCACATATAACTAACTACATACTAACAATACACAAACATCATGCAAAAGATATACACACACACACACACACACACACACATATATATATGCATGTATTTTATATGCGTATACATATATATATGTACAGAAGAAAACTGGAGAGTAAACAGCACGCTTGAATTGATTACCAAAACCAACTCTAATGCTGTGTACTTCCAGTTGATGTGCATAAATGTGCTAGGCCACATCGTCACATCACAGTCCTGGAACACATTGCCTACAGTACACTGAAAGTGCATATTCATTGCTTTCAGACTCAAAGTGGATGCAGCCTCAAGACCTCGCACTAACACTGAGACAAACAGAAATAATATATATAATTACACACAGATACAAATATATATATATACATGTATATATACATATACATACTCACATATATACATATATATATATAATCACAGAAAAAAAACTTAGCAAAGCCAGTATGAAGTACTGGATTTGGTCATGCAGGCAAGCAAATGACAGAATCAGTCGAGAATCATGCTTAGGAAAATATCTGAGTAAAACTGCAGAAAGAGAAAGAACTCGAGAAGAAAATATATTGGGTGAGGAAAGGAAATTTGAAAGAGATAGGGATAGGACAGGCTGACAGATACAGGAATTTGAGAGAAAGATAGTATTGTAGGGAGAAGGAAGTTAGATTAAGTTTAGGTGGTTAGAAAACAACTGTTAGGAAGGGCCACTGGGAAAAAAAATAGCAGAACATTTAACATTCAGGATTCTACTATGCTCACTGTTAAGGGAAAGCAAAAAAAGCTATAAGGATTGATAATATCAGACACCTGTGTATTGATAGCAAGGAATGTAGACTTTGAACATGTAGCAGGACATGGCACTAACAGAGTAGTTAGTATTTAAGCAAACACAACACCGAGAAAGTTACCCGGCAATAACAGATCAGTGTTCCTGCTTCAAATATTCTCAGTGGTGTGCACATGTGTGTGGGAAGCGGAAGAGAGAGGGGTGACTGAGAGAGGTAGGTTTGTATTTAGGCCTTTCATTGGATAATGTAATTATTTGGGTTTAATATACCCTAATCATTAAGACAGTTTTAATAAAAAAAAAAGTAAAATAAAACACTGAGTGAGAAAAATAAACAAACAAACAAAAAAATAAAACCACTGTATTAGTCTGAAACCTTTCCACTGGATTTAATAAAATTTCCGTTGATCTTCTATGGGTTCAGAAGGGGCTTAATACAATGGCCTCGTGAGTGAATGACAGGCAGAAGGGGAACAAGCAAAGAGCAAAATATCTGTAAGCGGCCAATTCACAGAGGCCACACAAAGCAAGCAGCAGGCAATGAAGAATTCATTGTATTGAAGAGAATCCTTATAGACAAAAGAGAGTTTAGTTTTCATGCGCAGGCTGTTTAGAAAAGCAACTGCAGGAAACCATTCCTTGAAAAGCAGGCATCGGTATAAACAAGAAATTAAAGGGGAAGAAAAAGCAGGAACACTGACCAAGTTACTAAACAATAGTGTTAAATCTAAGAAAAGTTGCCATGCATCCAGGTTCATTCTCTCTTATCATGCACAACAGTTAGATATCAGCACTCATCAAAAGCCATTACCAGGGCATTCTCTGCTTAACGTAACATTAACTTAAAAAATGCCACAATGCAGCTACATTCATTTCATTTGTATTCTTTGTTATTGGTTTAATTAATAGTTTTGTAAGGTGGGTAAAAAGTAAAAAACACACCAACCTTCTCGCAGCTCTGAGGGATGTAGGGGGTTTGATGCAGAACACAATGAAATGAGGAAAGGAGAAAAACAAGGGAAACACAGAGAGAGTAAAAAGGCCATATCAAGGCTTTCAACTGCTACTTGAACATCTTTACTTGCTCTAATTAAACCTTCCTACCTCATCTTGAAAAGTTAGCATTTTCCACAGCTACAATGTGTTAGAAACAATAGCTAGCATCATTTTGAAATTTTCCTTTGGAGAAAAGAAAAAAAAGGTATACATGCCTCATGCAGTACAGAAAAGTCAATATGTTGAAGGAAAAGAGAAAATAAAAGATCAAATAACTTTCTATGGGCGCCAGAACTATGATTTTTTTTTTTCATTCTCTTCTCAATTAGCCTGAAGAGTCACTTCATTCCAAAACATATCAGGTTGATTGAAAAATCAGCTCTAACAAAATTTCAAAATCAAGCTAGTTATTTTTGCTAAAGTCATCCACCCTACAGTAAAGGTTACATCTGTTTACGTTTTCAGTCCAATTTCCCCCACCCATCCCTTTATAAAATAGACACACACACACACACACATATATATATATATACACATATGTATGTATGCATGTAATAGCCTTTGTTGTATGGAAATCTACATGAACCAGCTGTTTGAAATACTGTCAAAAAGAAAGTACTTCCTCTTATTTGAATCAAAGGAATCTTTCTGTATGTTAAAAAAAATTAAAAATTTATTCTGATTTATGGTGGAATATAATAGTTTTCTTACTAATCATACCTGTCAGACAGACAAGTATTTATTTAAAAAAAGTATAGTCAGTTGAATAGTAGCATGGTAAGCACTATACTATATTTGTAAGTCTTACACTAAAGATATATAAATATATATATATGCGTACATATATATAAAGAAGAATTAGAAAGGAAGAAAATACTGTCATGCTCTGCATATAGCTTAAAGTTATGCTCTTTTCCTTTGCAGTTAAGTGGTAGAGGTCAGGTAAGCATAAATCTCAATGCCTTGAGCTTACACTCAGTTGATTAATAGCACACCAAGCAGTCACCTCAGAAGTTTGAAAAGAAAAACAAAACATAACCAATAAAAGAAAAGATATACAAACCACAATCCAATTCAATGCAGGAAAAATAGAAGTCAAGATGTAAAAATATAAATATACTTACAAACCTTAACCCACAGGATAGAATGGACTCAAGAGTGCTTTAAAAATAACAACAACAAAAAACCAACACTTTCCTCTACATTTTTAAATTAATTTTATGACTGACATATTTACCATAGCATTATGATTATTACAGTGGTAACTGCATAGATCCTGAAAGTATCTTAGCCCTGAGCCTGAATGAAGAGTGGATGCCAGGGTTATGTCATTCCTACCTCTGACATATAGATTGGCAGGGGCAGAATAGCGTGTACCCGCACTGTTGGTTGCAACACACTCATATTTGCCTTGGTCAGATTCTTCACTCAGTTCAATTTGGAGGGCACCTGTATGAATATAAAATACATTGCCAAAGAAACGGTCAGAAAACGCTTTTTATATCCATAACAATACACCGCTTAACAATATGAAAAGCTTGTATGCGAAGGTCCACTCAACGCCGGTTCATTTTCTTGCTAAGGTGCACAGACAGAAAATGATGCAATGAAAAAAACAAAGAGATTATTTTTTTCACATCATCAGTGCTAGCACAGGAAAACAATTTGCATTTAGCAAAAAAAAAAAAAAAAAAACCCTCTCTAAACGATATTGTTTCCTAAACCATTAAAATGAAGATGAGTGAGACTGCTTCAAGGAAGAATGGCTTTTAAATAAAACAAAAGAGATTAAGTAGTTGGGTCATCATAGTTTTTTGATTTTTATTGCATTGTTCCAATCCAGTAACAAAAGTAGAACAAAAGGTGGTACTTGTAAAAAAGGCAGGACAGGTTTCAAGAATCTTCTGCTGAAGAAAGCCAAAAATGTGCAGCAAGAACAAAAAGGCTGCTTGAAGTGAAAAAAAAAGAAACTGCATTAGTAAATTATAATTATCAAAATTTTATTTTAAAGAAGCAAAATTCGCTCAAGACATGCAGATTGATAAGAAAAGAAAGACAGTTTTCCACAACTTACAATCTTAAAGTACTTTTGCTGAAAAACAAAGAGCAATTAGAAGACAAAAAAGTTAAAAAGCATGGTCTATGCCAATAAAGTAGAATCAACCAACCACTGCTGAGGACCATAGGAGGGCCACTCCCAAGACACCCATCAAAATCCACAAGTGGGATTAGCAGTGTGGTGTCACAAAACCCAAGAAAAAATATAAAACATGAGTTACAAAAGAAGTAAACACTTTTGCTAGAGCATCAAAAACCAAACAATATCACATACCACCAAGAATAAGTCATTAACCTTTCACTTCCAAAGCCTGTAGATTAGAAGATCCAAAAATCCAGAGATGAGATAACTCCAAGAAAAAGAAAACAAAAAGAAAGAGAAAAAAAACATTTCTTTAATGTTTTAGAGGGAGACACATCATTTGCAACTTTACAAAGTTAAAAGAAAAAAAAGAATTGAAGAGGAACAAAAATAAAAACCTTGTGTGAAAGATAAGACAAAAAGAAGATAGTCCATGTTGTCTTCTGCATGTCTGCTACTGTTCTCCAGACCATCTTGGCTTTGGTCCAGGACAAGAACAGCTAAGGAAGAAAAAAAATGATCTTTTTTTGCTCCAGTTGGAAAAAAAAAAAAAAAGAAAAAAAGAGGAAGGAAAAACAAGAAAAAGGAAAAAAAAAAAAGAAGAAAAAGAAGAAGAAAAAGAAGAAGAAGAAGAAGAAGAAGAAAAAGAAAAAAAGAGGGACAAATGGTACGCTGTGACTGGGCAATGGCCAGAAGACCTGGATATGCTTTCTTTGAAGCATATCGCAAATCAAATTATATATATAGATATTTATTTATTTATTTATTTATTTTAATGAGCAAACTAAAAAGGGAAAGGAGAAGGGAGTGTGCAGAAAGAAAAGTCACAATATGAGTGTCACTGATCATAACCAAACAGGACAAACAAAAAAAAATTAAGATGATGAACATTTCTGTGTTGTTTTTTTTTTTTTATTATTATTTTTTGTTTTGTTTTGTTCCCTTAAAAAAAAAAAAACAACAAGCAGGACAAAGATGAGACGGATGGAAGGACAGAAGAATGAGTAAGATCATTCTGTGAACGTTAGTTCAGCACTCTTACCTCTTATTGGTGTACCACCTGGGTGGATAATATGAATGCAAATAAGATTAGAAAGAAGAAGCATTAGTACGAGAAGAAGGAGGCTAGGGCTTTGGAAGAAGAATCAAATTAGATTTACAGAATTAAATAAGGTCTTAAGAGAAACTTGAATTATTATACTGTTAAAACAGGAATATATTAGATAGTATTATCAGGTTATAAAAGCAAATTGCATCATACCAAAAAGGGCAAAGGCTACAACTGGCTTCACTGCCATTCTCAGAGTAGCCTCTGAGTTCTTTGATTGTTGGTTAAATAGGTTTAGAAATATATTGAATATGCCTCAAACATGTGAAGTAAATTTACAATACTGTACTTATGACATAATTTAGGAAAATATTGGATATTCTATTTAACTATATAAATATAAAGTCTATAGATGTATAAAAAAAGAGGACACACTGAAGGCTATCTCAAAACAAACACTTTCGTTTAGGTTGTATCATGGCATTTACTGTTCTACAGCTATGTGATACATGTGTACTGTTTCTTCTAGGTGTTGCTATAACTGATAAGACAACATTTCTGTGAAGGTGTACGTGTGCGCCACTATAGGGATCTGGTGACTACACTGACTGTTAGTAAAATGCATGCCATGCATTTTAAGAATAATAATAGCAACCATATAATAATAATAATAGTAGTAATAATAATAATATTCTGAATATGGAAATTAGTGGGGGTGAAGTGTGCTTCAGAACTAAGCACTTACCAATAGATTCTGGAGATTTAAATACGGAGAGAAGAAAGACAGCATAAAAATATTATTATATTCCTTATAATTTGGTACAAAGTTTTCAGTTAAAACTTTATATACTAAATCATCTATGTCACATGTGAAAAATTAAATCTTAATTTACATTAACAGAAGGCTAATTTACACAGTTCTGCTGACAACAAGCAAAGAGTCAGTTAACAAGACGATTTAACATCACAGGACAGGTCAAAAGCTGAGAATTCTGGGAAGACACGTGATTAAACAACTTAGATTCTACAACGGTATCTACTACAATTGCTGAAGAAAAAAGCTCAATATATGCCAATTATATTATTTAGGGATAAACTTTAAACTTTATAAATTTAGAGTTTTTTTTTTTTAATTTAAAGAGAACAAAATAATAAACTAGGGTGGGAGAATAGTGAGAGGACCGCTACGGAGGTGCAGGGGGCAAAGAGAGAGAGAGCAGCAAAAGCTGGATTCTACACCAAAAGCAGACTTCTGTAGATCCAGAAAATGTAGTATTCGTAAAGCTTTAGTGTGGGCGCACACTACTGTGGCTAAATGTGTCAGAAAAATGCTCAGCCAGTAAAAAACCTTCATTCCATAGGTTACCCAAGGATTTCTTTTCCTTTT
>WBMW01003635.1:94147-104703 GCA_013396635.1 Penelope pileata | reverse complement strand
TTTTTTTTTTTAATTGATTTTCTTGTAAGGTATTGTGTTTTATGTATTTGTGAGAGGAAAGAAGATGTGTCAAAACTGGCTAATCTTTGGTGGATTCAAATGTGGAAAAGACAGCACAAAACACCTTTTAAATTTTAATTGAATGTCTAATGCAGGTTTTGATTTTGATGAATATAATCATTGGTACTCCTTGCAATTTCTGAATGAAGTCCAATGTTGAAATAAATTTGTTAAAAAAAAATAAAACTAAAAAGGAAAGAAGAAAGAAAGAGGAGAAAATGGATCCATCAAGTACTGCAAAAAGCAGTAAAGAAAAAATTATCAAAAAGTACAGTCACAGCAGTGAGCAATGTGGAGTAAACAGAAGCTGCAAAACACATAGAGATAGACTCTAGAAAAGGCTATGACAACACCACAGACATGGACAACATACTCAATAACACAGAAAAGAGAAGAAGAAGAGAAATTATTACCTATAAAAAGTAAAATAAAAAGCAAGAGAAAGAAAAGAAAAGGTGAGAGAGAACAACTCCGGACGTCAGTGGAAACAGCAACAAGACCCTACCTGATCGTAACTGCTTGATGCGGCCGTTGTTGTTGCTTGTGTCAACGGGTAAGAAATCTTTGAACCAAGTTATTTCAGGATCAGGATTGCCACTTGCTGCACATAACATTGTAGCTGTACGAGTTCGTTCGACTACCTTCAGCTGGGGACCCATATCAATGGTGGGGAAACCTCGGGGGATTTGATCCTCTGTAAAAGAAATTTATTACTTAAAGGATTTTATGTTAGTTATGCAGTAACTCAAGAAAGTCCCATCACCAGCCTAGCTAATGGGTAAGCTTTCCCTAACTGGCTACATGCAAGCAGTTGATTCAAAAACAAAAAAATGTGATCAAAATTCTGATACAGAATAGAAAGTTCATAAAAAAAGTGGCCACATTATTCCTATAAAACATATTAAATTGGCTTAGATACTGCATGCAGCTTATAAGCTAGATTTCTGCTATGGTACTTTCTAACACTGACATTGCTCTGGTTATGAGAATCCTTATTATTACATGTGAAATATTGAATTAGGAAGCCTACCAACAACAGGAAAAAAAATCTTTTTTACATAAGGCAAGTATATAAGGAAGTGTAGGATTTGGTCAGGGTCTTAGGAGATGCAGATTAAATATCTTGCTTGTTGTGGTTTAACCCAGCAGGCAGATCAGCACTGTGCAACTTTTCACTCACTCCCCTAGACAGAGGGATGGGAGATAGAAACAGAAAAAAAGTAAAACTCATGGGTTGGGATAAAGACACCTTAATAGGGTAGAGAAGGAAGAGAAAATAACAGTAATAATAGAGTCTACAAAATAAGTGATGTACAATGCAATTGTTCACCACTTGCTGACCAATGCCCAGCGAGTCCTTGAGTAATGGCAGCCCCTTTGGCTAACTCCTGCCCAGTTTTCTAATCAGGGTCAGTTGCCCCAGTTGTCCTGCCAGCTCACTGTGCCTTCCCAGACTCCTCATTGGTAGAGAAACATGAGAAACTGAAAAGTCATTGAATTTTCAGAAAGCACTGATCAACAGGTAAAACACTGGTGTATTACCAATACTATTCTGATCATAAAGCCAAAACATTGCACCACACCAGCTATTACAAAGAAAGTTAGCTCTATCCCAGCTGAAACCTGGAAAATAATTTCATAATTATCTCTTTTAAGGGTCCTAACATTTAATGACCTTGTTTAATTGCATGCCTGTAAGATAGACAGTGTTTTACTTCTATGCAGAAGTACTGTGAGGATTAATGCATTTAAAGATTTCAAAACACTGAGAAACTCTAAATATTGGAAGTTAAACTGACAGGAAACTCATAGTGATCATGAATGGACAGAGTTGCGTCAGCCAAAGCACTCAGATACAGTCCTAAATTCTTAGCAAGTCAATAGCGAAATACTAGGAAAAACTGAACAAGAGCAATTCACCTTCTTAGGATGATATGCCCTAGCATGAACTCTGAAAGCACAATGGGATCAGCCCATTTCTCAGAAATTAAATTAGCATAAGTAAAATAATCTACTTGAATTATATCATCTTGATCCTCTCTCATTAAGTCTGCAAAGAAATTATTTCAAAATAATTTCTACTATTTCAGTTTAAAGAGGACAAGCTAAAAAAAATCAAGGAAAGGATCAATACTAACTCTAAAATGTATTCCTTATTAAATGTTTTGTTTGCTGTCTGTTGACATACAGTTGATTAAGGGAAAAAATGACAGAAAAAATGTACAATGTCAGTTCTCTGTATGGAAATTATATTTTTTTTCAAATAGTTTCAAGGAAGTATTCAAATTTTTCTGAAAAATGAAGCAAGTATATTCTATAAAGCTCTCCCGTCCCTGGCGTTTGCTGTCACCCACAGGTTCCTTAACTACTTGTAAGACAAATGCATATGGATATTGCTCTGGTATTGTAAAAACCATTCTCCAGTAAGTTTACTTAATTTGTCAAGCATAGTGTCTCTACTAATCAGTAATTAAGTGCCAAACACTTTGCTAGCACTAGGATCTCTTCCCAAAGACAGGTGTGTCTCATGTCTATTTAAAAACATGAAGTCTTTACGTTGAGAGTAACAAGATTTGACTTGTGACACAGAACAAGTACATAAATGGATATTTATGACCTTTCATTTCCTTCTTCACACTGAAAACTATGGAATCCCTTTTTTGGATACATAAGTGTACAACAAAGATAATCTATCTTGAATACTAGGATGGAGTAGTAAAGAGCTTTCTTTTCTTACTTTTAATAAGGATAATTAAATTCCATCCATTCCCTGTATGCATAGAATCTATTTGAATGAATGGTCTTCATTAAATTTTCATGATAAACATCACAATGTAACTGATTCAAATAGCCAGAACTATTGTATTTTCGACAGTTGTGTCTTGTTTCCAATCTGGTTTTCAGATATTTGGCAATAAAACCCAATATTCAACATAAAATGGACTGGGGAAATAATGGAATTTCTAATTGGAGTGCTTAACACAGTGGATTTAGTTTTTAAGATGTTAATTTTTTTTTTTGTATTAAAGTGTCTTTAAATTTTGATGGTAACAAGTTTGACAGATCATCAAACATATTGTGCAACAGTGCTGAGCATCACATCAGTGAACTGCCCCCAACTCACTGTAAGAGCAAAATAACCAATAAAAGCTTTTGATACATTGGTGGTTCTCCAACTGCACATATGGGGAAAAAATAAATATTTTTTACTGCTTACTAGCACGCTCATTAGGTTCTAAATTACACTATATACTAACGTTTCATATTAATACAGTTCTAGTGAATTAGCTTCCAATTCATCAACGATTTAAATCAGACTTGACCTTCTCAAAGCCATTTAATACTATCAGTTTGAGAGGCCATAAAAGGGCAGATTTTTCTGTCCTTGTGATTAGTGAATAGTACATGTAATATATGTTTTGTTTAGGACTGCAATTACAGCTATTTAGAAGTAGAGTACATTATTTGAATTTGTTAGGCGTTGTAACAGTGTGAGTCACTATTAAACACGGTATTACATTACTGGCATTAAAAGAATGCCTTTAGTCCTGTGCTAGTATCACTTCCGATAGCTGGAAGAGATCTTCAAAAGTTATTTCCACCAAATGCATGATTTGAACAACACAGGCAATTATAAAGACTGGTTATCACACGAACCCTTAAGATGACGATTCAAAGCTCTCTTGCCTTCTTTTTCTAAGAACAGTTGCTCTTAGAATGTATTTCTAAACTTTCTGTGTATTCAGTCCAACATTTTTAATCTGTAAACAATCTGCTTGAGATTCCTACCTCAAGCTAAACTCAGCTTTTGTGTAAATGCTAATTTTGATGGAGTGGCATTTTGAAAACACTTGTATTTCAATGAAAATTATGTTCAAGAAACCATGCTCATAAGATTATCCGCAAAAACAAACGAACACACAAAATCTCTGAACATAATTATGGCAAAATTAAATATGATAAACTCTGCTTTCTTCCTTTAGCTGGTTTCTCTTACCCTGAAGGAAAAAATGTACTATTAAAGTCTCTCTTTTTCAAATGTTACAAATCTTTCATAAGATTTCAGCAACTTCCAAAACCATGCTGTAAAGTTTACATATATAAAAAAGCAGGATCCAAAGAAATGACTTCATCCAAATCTAGTACAATGGATTTGACTCTTCGTGATAAATCTACCAACACAGCTAAAATAAGAGAAAGTTATTTTCACCTGGTGTTTATGTTAGTGTTTCACCTTCTTTACATTTTGATTACTTTTCCCGTAAAAAAAACCCTGCTTTCACATCACTTCTAGGCCCTGCTGGAAAAAAGTGACAGTTTATAGAAACAGATTGGATCTTAAAGTCCTAAAATCTCTATAGTTAAATTCCCGAATCTCTTTGACAATCAATATTGTGGTTTAACAAGAAAAGCAGAACGCTGTGAATAATTTTTCTCAGATACAGTACATTAAGATAATACTATGTTATGGATATGAAGTGCAAAAGTACCCAAATCAAATTGTGTTAACAGTAGTTGTGGATTATGGAGTACACAGGTAACAGTGCCAGGTTCCAAGACTGGATAGTCAATACAGAAACTGGATGGTATTTTCTTTCACATTAGCTATTTGCACTGTACACAGAGCTGTGTTCCAGAATAAACATATTAACCTGTAGTTTAATCTGTGTAATTTGCCTAACTTAGATATATACTCAAAGTATTTCATTGTGCCTCATTAAAAAACATTGTCCTATGTGAACCGATTATTTTCTTTGTGGAAATGGAGGGCTGTTCTCCATTCTATGCAGGAAGAAAAGAAATGTCTGTTTCAAGATTCACTGATGGCTTTGTCACTGGCAGATTTTAGTCATTCTATAGTTTATAGAACGAAAAGGCACACATGGAGTATTCCCAGAATACACTATAGAAACTGATGGTAAACTGCTGCAATAAAGTTTATTATTTCAAAGAACAATGTAAATGAAGCTTTTATTTTCACTATTCCAGATGGCAGCAGCATATAATTTGCAGTTTTGACATCATGACCATATTATTTAAAGTCATTCTTCCTGCAACTTAACTGGAAGTAAGACCAAAAACAGCAAAATCAAAGAGCGCATGGGGGAGGGACCAAAATCAAAAATTTGCAGCAAAATTTGTATTCTCTACTATTACTGAAGAAGTATGCATATGAATAAATTTGGGAAAAAAAAAAACCAAAACTAAAGCACTTTATTATTATACATAAAAGACTAAGTTGGATTGAAATGATACAAAAAATAAGAAAAGTGTCAAATACTAAACACTGCTCCTATTGAAATATTTTAAAGAGTAAATTTTGCCAAAACAGTAATTATGAACACAGAATTAATTATTTTCCAAGAATTCTTTGTTCAAAGATGGACACATTTATTCATTCTGTAAATCAGTAAAATTCGGTAATAGCTGCACTGTAGTAATGCATGTAAGTAACTTGTGATTTATCTTACATTTCAAGCAATTATACCACACAGGGAAAGGAGACAGACACTAATAAAATGATCGGAGACTCACTGACAATCACTAAATATTCGAGAAAAGAATAGTTGCTCATTAAAAAATATGTTTAAAAATACATTTAGAATATTCTTCATGTTCAAGATGCACAAACTACTTTTGATGCAAAAGAAAATAAATTTGTTCAGTAGCTCTATGCAATTACCCTGCAAATTGCAAAGTAATGTCTACATAACAAAACATAGAACCACTTAGCCTGAATTATCATTTGTATGAATGTGGAAGCAGCAATTTCACACTGCACTAAGACATTTAACATTTATTGTTATTAGAATTTAGCCTTAAATAATTCTCTGTTTTAAGAAATGAGTACACTTAGTCTTTGAAATGAGATATCTTCATATGGACATGAAAATGGAAAAGGAATTTGTTCC
This sequence comes from Penelope pileata, assembly GCA_013396635.1. Taxonomy (NCBI): domain Eukaryota; kingdom Metazoa; phylum Chordata; class Aves; order Galliformes; family Cracidae; genus Penelope; species Penelope pileata. The sequence goes on along the minus strand of WBMW01003635.1, from coordinate 98,731 downwards.
TTGTTTTGTCAGTTTTCAAAATCTGCTAAATTAAAGGTGTGTATGGAAAGCTCTTTCCAAAGCGATCTGTCACACTGATGGTAACAAGTTGCCTTTAACAATGAAATACCAAGAATCTGCCAACAATCAATATTTGAAGAATCATCACTCATATAAAAAAGCAAGCCTGAAATAAGGAGTTGTAATCACATCTGCACTCAAGCATTGTCATAGCTTATAGCACAGCATATCATCTGAACTTCGTATGACCAAATTTGGCCACAGTTGAACTTCTGGATATCTGTTATGCACACTGGAAATGAAAAGGGAAATGAAAAAGGTGATGTCAAATAAAAAAAAAAAAGCAGGGAATCTAAAAATCCCTGCCAAATATCCCTTCTTTAATGCAAGGAGAGGATTCAGTCAGAATTGTAGTGATGAAACAAAGGCAGAGAACGGGAAGTGTTTTAAATATCACATATTTAGGAAAAGAAACATTAAACCTCTGAAGCAGACAGAATGTAGCCTCCTGTTTGTACCATATGCAAATGTCACAAGAATGAAACTATGTATCTTGCACTGATGAATAAAATACAAGAGTGCTGCAAAAGAGAATGATATGAATTCTCATGATTATCATTTCTTATTTGAGGTCTAGTTTCCAGACAGGGTTAGGATTTAGATTACACTAAATCAGGGCTAAACTGAGGCTTGCCAAGAATGAGGATTAGGAAAACACAATTGCTCTGTCTAGTACATATTTTAACATATCAATTTTTTCCCCCTGTATTTTAAAAATAAAACAAAAAGAACAATAACAGTGCTGTCATGGCAGCCTAGGATTTAAGCTTTAATTTTTCAAACTGCATTTTATGGTGTGGGTAACTAATATCAGTAACAGGTTCATATGCACACTGAAGCTCACTTCTCATGTTAGCAGTCTAAACACATGTATTGATTCAGAACATATAAAGCATTTTTCAAATCTTTATTTTTTCTCCTCTGTATTCATCAATGTTCTATGTTAAAATATTTATGTTAATAAATATATGACAATTAGTAATTGCCTCATATTCATTCTGAAGGATAAAACGACAAGTCATCAACATAAAGACATAGCACACTAATCTGAACTGAGAAAAGGGCACAAGCATCTTTTTCTTGCTTCACTAAAGATGACAAGAGAGCAAAAGTAAGCAGTCTGGGAAAGGAATTGTCACCAATGCATGATACTGTCCTCTTCTCCCTCCTTCCTTCCATTTGAACTAGATGTGTAAAACCTAGAAGAATTATTATGTTGTGCAAGACAGTGAGACGACTTCAGTGATGGCCATTTCTGCTTCTGATGTTACAGAGCTTAGAGATATGTTGTTTCCTCTATACTACAATTTTACTGAATGCTTTTTAATGCAGCCTATGTACTCTGCACCTCAAACTGACCACTATAAACAATACTAACTGATAAGCATACTTCTGCTTTTATTTTATTAATTTCATTAATTAATTGTATTAAGGCATGCTACTTTGAATAACTGCTATAACACAATCTGCTTTGAGTATTACCTGAAAAGATAACAAATATAGAGATTATAAAAAGCATGGTTGGTTGGTGTTGAATTTTGTGTAACCTGCAACTCATTTGGCACATGAAGAACACATCTTAATAATACGTAGTGCGAATATGTACTTTTGTGTGTTTTTGTGCCATGTACTATATTCCCAAGAAAAAAAAAAGTCTGTCAGAACTGTTTATCCTGATGTATTAAAATCTTTCTGAAGAAGACGACTTTTAACCTTTAATATGAAACAGCCAAGCCTGCATATTATTACAGGACCTGATGGAAATCCTGTAATGAACAGGGCCATAAACACTCTTATCTTCAAGGACCCATCTTAACATCTCATTTCCCTGTTGAAAACCACAAAGAAGTTATTCTGAAAGAGCACCATCAAGAACTTTGAGAAAAACATTCTCTTCAATTTTGAGCTTAAAAACCCCTCTGCTTTTACAGAGGAAGGGAAAATTATTTCTCTATTTTTTCAGGTTTTGTAAACCATTAGGCCAAAATTTTCCAAGGTAAATATTTAAGTTTACTTTGTTACATAACATTTTGGCATTTGGTAACTAGGTTTGCACAAATATCAGTATCACTGAGATCATGGTTGCCGGAACAGTTCTTCATAGTTCTTGCCTGAACACATTGGAAATCTCCTTCTGCACTAATATGTCAGAAGCTTTTAGAAACTATCAGCAAGTACACAGCAAATTCTCACATCTCTGCTGTTGACTGTGATCATGTTTACCAGCTCAAATTGAAAGTAGGACAACTTCTGCCTTCAAAAGAAAAAATAATGGCTTTGCTGTGTTATCTTCTGTTGGAGTCTTGAACAACTGAAAGCAAGCATACTTAAGTGTTTCTACCAGTTTTAAATAAGAACAAAATTCTGCTTTGGAGACAGACTCCTGTCATGCTAGGAAGCATAAGTAAATATAGAGTGTTTTCTTCTGGGCAAACTCTTTCCAAGGCTTTACCACCCTTATCGTAAAACAGTTTTTCTTATAACTAATCTAAATCTCACCTCTTTTAGTTTGAAATCATTTCTTCTTGTTCGATCACAACAGATCCTGCCAAAGAATCTGTCCCTTTCCTTCTTATAGCTGCCTTAAGATACTGAAAGGCCACTACCAGGTCTCCCCAGAATCTTCTCCAGGCTAAACAGCCCCAGCTCTCTCAGCCTGTCCTCACAGGGGAGGTGTTTCATCACTTGGATCTTTTTAATGGCAGTCTTATGGATGTACTCCAACATATCGGTGTCTCTCTCATACTGAGGATTCCACATCTGGACACAGTACTCCAGGTAAGGACTCACCAGAGAAGAGCAGAGGGGCAGAATCACCTCTTGACAAGTTGGCCAAGATTTACTTGATGCAGCCCAGGATACAGTTGGCTTTCTGGGCTGTGAGGGCACATTACTGGTTCATGGCCAGTTTGCCATTCCCCAGTACCCCCATGTCCTTTCTGGCAGGGCTGTGCTCTATCCTTTCATGTCCCAACTTGTATTGATAGCAGGAGACGCCGTAACTCAGGTGCAAGACCTTTCTCTTGGATTTATTGATCCTCATGAGATTCTTCTAGGCCCACTGCTTGAGCATGTCTGAGTCTCTCTGGATGTCATCATTTTACCCAGGCAAGCTGACCACACCACAGGTGTCCTCTGCAAACTTGCTGAGGGTATGCTTGATCCCACTGTCAATGTCATTGATGAAGATATTGAAGAGCATTGGTCCCCGTACAGACTCCTTAGGGACACCCTCATCACTGATCTCATTCAGACATTGAGTCATTGACCACCACCCTCTGAGCACAATCTTGCAACCAGTCCCTTGTCCACTGTGCATTTCACACATTAAATTTGTATCTTTCCAATATAGAGACAAGGATGTCATGGGGGACCATGTCAAAGGTCTTACTTAAGTACAGACAGATGGCATCAGTGGTTCTTCCCTTGTCCACTGGTGCAGTTATGCCATTATAGAAGGCTACTAGGTTGGTCAGGCAGGACTTACCCTTGCTGGTTGTCTTGTATCACCTCCCTCTCTTCCATATACCTTAGTGTAGTTTCCAGGAGAATCTGTTCCATGATCTTCCTCAGCACAGATGGGAGGCTGACAAGTCAGCAGCTCCCTGGGTTGTCCTTCCTACCCTTCTTAAAAATGGGAGTGACACTGCCTTTTTTGTAGTTGCCAGGGTCCTCACCTGACTGCCAAGACTTTTCAAATATCATTGAGAGTGGCTTGGTGACTACATCACATCTCTTAGGACCCTGGGATACTTCCTATTGGGACTCACAGAGAGGTTCCTCAGGCAGTCGTAAATCTTATGTTCCTTGCCTCAGTCTCTGACTTTTACCCATAAGCTCTTGACTTGCACTATTCTGTTCTTTAGGGCTACTCTTCAGGGACAGCTCTTTGCACTCTATTCCTTCCTTGATGTAGAGTGCCATGCCTTTTTCCCTCCCTCCTCACCTGTCCCTTCCAAACAGTTTGTAGCTGTTGATAGTCACACTCTAGTTGTGGGAATCAACTCATCATGTTTCAGTGACAGCAACTACATCATGGTTTTCTAGTAGCATGGTGGCTTTCAACTTCTCCTATCTGTTTTCCAAGCTGCATGTGTTGCTGTAGAGACACTTCAGCTGGGCTGTCAGCCTTGTTGCAATCTTGGAGGACAGCTCCTTAATTCTTCTGGAGCACAAATCCATAGGCCCTGATGGGATGCATCTGCGTGTGCTGAGGGAGCTGGCGGATGTGATTGCCCTACCGCTCTCTATCATCTTTGACAGGTCTTGGAGAACGGGAGAAGTGCCTGAAGACTGGAGGATAGCCAATGTCACTCCGGTCTTCAAGAAGGGCAAGAAGGAGGATCCAGGAAACTACAGGTCAGTCAGCCTCACCTCTGTCCCTGGAAAGGTGATGGAACAGCTTGTTCTGGATGCCATCTCCAAGCAATTGGAAGAGAAGAAGGTTATCAGGAGTAGTCAGCATGGATTCACCAAGGGGAAATCATGTTTGACCAACCTGGTAGCCTTCTATGATAACATCAC
>WBMW01003635.1:41427-84522 GCA_013396635.1 Penelope pileata | reverse complement strand
AAAAAAAAAAAAGGAGGAATAAACCTGTAATTAGGAATAGTCCATTATTTATAATTTAAAAATGATAACACAGTGAGGTAGGATATTAGCAATCTGGTTTGTGAAATGTTAATGCTCCCTAATGGAATGGTAAGAACAAGCTACTTGATTACTTTTACTTCCATTACCAGCCTTTCAAATGATTTGTTCAACATACAACAAACTACTATAGTTTTTATTTCTAAGTTTGCAAAAGAGACAAGATTCTTCATGTCATAGGATCTGAAAGGATTGCAAGGCAGCAATAGAAGTTACACAATAAGAAAGACAACATGCTCTAAGGTCTGTCCAAGCCTAACTTATTTCCTCACATTCTTTTTTCCTTCTCTCCTCCTTTCTTCAAGAAAGAAAAGTCTACATGTGACAGAAAAAAACCAATCATTACAGATTTTAATACCTCAAATGAAGAAAGAATTAGATGCATTAAATGTAAAAGAGTATTGTAACATATGTAATTGCAGTTTTCTGGAAACCTTTCCTTATTATGTTTATTTCTAAATAATTAAATTTTGCATCATTAATAAAAATTTTCCACAAAGCAGAAGAGAAAAGAAACCTTAATTGGCCATGAAATAAGTTGTTCATAAACAGAGGTATTAAATAATGAAGAACGTTATTACTTGGTGAAGAGAGCATGAAAATGCAACAAGTTAGAATCCACAACGACATCTCAGAGCAACTAGATGCAGTCATATTAACTGCAGAGTAAGTATACCTGTACTCTCTTCACTTATAAAGATAAAACACACCTTTAAAGACAAAGTAATCTTTAATATTCATGTGAAAGTCATGGTACCCAAATCAGAACTTAGACCCAATAAAAGAGGTACATGAAACGCTCATGCATTGGTATATTTACAGTGATATGCAGACAATTGCTAGCAATCTCCAATGGTTTCTGTACTCACTCCTTCCTTATGAATCCACATCTATCATTTTCAGATTTTTTTTTTTTTTTGGTTAAAAGAAAGGTGATTCTAAGGTGATTCTTGAGAGCTGGTGGTTTCTACATCCTTGCTACGTACAGAAAAACTGCCAAATTTCTTTGTAGGAGTAGGTTAGAAAAACACATTTTGTACACTAGCCCCTAAGGATTGGAAGAACTTCTGTAAAACAGGTGAAATGCCTCACTGTTTTGTGTATTATCTGGAAGTAAGATAAAAACATTCATTTGCATTTTAAGCTCAAGAGATACATTTCAAATTTTGGACACTTTCTATTTTTTTATTTCTTTCTATAATGACCACATCCAAAATGTGACAGGCAGAATTCCAAATATTTTACAGTAAATATCTGAAACAAAAAACTGACTATGATTAAAATATCCTGTACAATTCAAATCCTTTTACAACATGAATTCCAGGAAATAATTTTAAAAGTGGCATGAAGGCAGAGTGAGATAGGGTTTTTTTTATTTTCTTTAGAAACTGTCATTGACAAGAAGTGGACTAAACAATTTCTTTCGAAGTTTATTTAATAATCAAGAGAGCTTGTATAAACATTATAAGAATTGCCCTATGTATATTTCTTATTTACATAAAATGTAGCACACTTGTGACCAGTCATCACGAAGAAACTTACTATTATAATTTCCTTCACTATTAAGGCTCTAGCTGCAGCAGAAAGATTCAGCTGTACCTGAAAAAAAGTGTGAATGAACCTGTGAAGTGCAAATTTGTATCCTGTTGGTCTGTGCTCTTGCAGAAAGTTAACTTGAATACCAAGAACCAGACCTCTGGGAAAAAAAGGATTGATAGCATAAGTGGAGCATGAAAGTTGATAGTGGGCTAGCAACTAAACTAAGCTGCCACACATTTTTTCTAGGAAGAAAAATAGTTATTGAACAATCTAGGGAAGTGTATTTTTCTTTCATTGCACCAGTTCAGAGGGATTCCATCAATACTTCAATGACAGAGTACTAGCTTTGCTATTTGCCTCTACATATATTTAAGGACTTGGACACGTACTCCCATGGAAGCAAAGTTTCTGCTAAAGTCTGCACAGAATCTTCTAGAAAACAAATGCGCGATCAAGTCTGAACAGACCCATGGAAGAGCAGAAAGCATTTAAACTAGGTTAATACTTTTCCTTCACAAATTTAGATAATAGAGTAGGAAGTAATTCAGGGAAATCTTCTGACATATTGTATAAAAGGTCTGACTAAACGGTCTTAACTGTCTCTTATGGCTTTTAAGTCTACTGACTCAGGAGGACTATGTCTCTGAGTCACTGTACAACTTTAGAGAAGGCAAATTGTCTTTTCCTAGTTACTCCATCTGAAAATGTGTATTCGTTTTCTGACTCCATTTGACAAAGATACAGTATGGAATGCTGTGCATAATACATAATCAACAACCATATGCCTAAACGTGAAAGATTCTACGTTCTTAGCAACACTAGTGCATTGTCAAAGACACCTCCAAAATAAAAGTTATGTATTGCAAGATTTCATTCTCATTCACAGTTGTTTGTCCACAGTAACCAAGCAGAGTAGTATGGAATGGCTTAAAGGAAAAAAAGATGGTGAATACCACCTGCCAGATCCATCCCTGAATTTCTTGAGTTTCATCCATATAAGTCATACAAAAACATTTAAATAAAGATTTTTATTCTATTAAAAGTATGATCTCACTGGCTTTCTATAAAAAAAACATTGTTAATCATAATGCTGCTTTCACAGTTATCCCAATAATCCTGGAAAACAGTACTTTTCAGAAACTTCTTTGCACGTGACAAAACAGTCTAAAAAAAAGTCAGAAGAAAAAATCACAGTGTTTGTCTGCAGTAATTGGTCTTATCTTCAGTTTAGTAAAAATCTTAACATTTGTTTTCAAATACAAATTAATGGAAAGAAATAGTCACTGACCTGGTCGCTGAACTAGTACAATCTGTTAAAAACATTCATTCAGGTTTCACCATAAATTTTACATATACCATCATGAATTAAGACTCATGTGGATACTTCTAAAGAAATAGAGGATGTAAAGAATCACAAATCTAGAATCTCCGCCCTTGTCAGGCCTCAGCTGGAGTACTGTATCCAGTTCTGGGCTCCCCTGTATAAAAAAGACAGGGACCTCCTGGAAAGAGTCCAGCGGAGGGCCACAAAGATGAAAAAGGGCCTGGAGCATCTCCCTTATGAGGGGAGGCTCAGTAATCTGGGTCTGTTCAGCCTGGAGAAAAGAAGGCTGAGAGAGGATCTTATCAATGTCTACAAACATCTAAAGTGTGGGGGTCAAATGGACATGGAGAATCTCTTTTCAGTGGTCTGTGGGCACAGGACGAGGGGATATGGACTAAAACTGGAACGTAGGAAGTTCTGCACCAATATGCGGAAGAATTTCTTCATGGTGCGGGTGACAGAGCACTAGAACAGTCTGCTCAGGGATGTTGTGGATTCTCCTTCTCTGGAAATATTCAAGACCAGTCTGGATGCCTACATGTGCAACCTGCACTAGGGAACCTGCTTTGGCAGGGGGGCTGGACTCGATGAGCTCTCAAGGTCCCTTCCAACCCCTACAATTCTCTGATTCTGTGATATGAGTTTTCCAACAATCAGCAAAAATCTGACAGAAACCTGGCAGTACAGTAAAACAAAAGACATCTAACCTTCAGGTTTTTTCTGCTTATTTCCTAAGTGTGATTATACCTTTTCATGTAGGAGAAAACATGTTAGTAAGGAAACTAACAGGACATGCCTTCAACCAATCTACAAATTAACATTGGAAAAAAAAAAAATACTGCTTTGCTAAATTTTACCAGCTAAAATTTTGGCAACAGATTAGTTTAACGGATGAGTTTCTTACATGTGAGCTCTCTACAAAGTGAAAGTACAGCAGCAGGAACATTTCTGAACTGGCAGTCCACCCAGCCAGCAGATCAACAGTTGAAAAGAAGCTTTTTCATATTCTTTAGTCCTCACAGGATCCACATTGTTAATAGATCCTTTCTGCCTTTGTAGCTCTTTATCAGGAATACATAAACCCCAAGTCAGAAACTGCAAAAAGCACTGTAAGAATCATAGTGCAAATTCTAAGAATCAGAGACGGTCATGTCAAAGAATCTTTCAGTTTACTGATCTGCTCAGAGTTTTAAATGGGAAAATTTCTTAGAGATCAGAACAGTCCACTTGGACTTTTCAAATGAAGGCTGCGATCACATCTCTCCTAGATTTTCAGATCCTTACTTCAGTAACTGAAAAGACCATAGAGGTCTGTCAAGGTTTGACTCAGTAGATAGCTAAGTTTCACACAGTTATTCACTCACTTTTCCCCCTCTCCAAATGGGACAGGGGAGAGAAGTAGAGAAATATGCAGTAGAACTCATGGGTTGAGATAAACACTATTTACTAAGATAGTAAAGAAAGTAAAAGAAATAACAGTACATATATATTTATATATAAAAAGAGGATACACAGAGCAAGGGCTCACAGCCAGCAGCGACCCTTCCTCCCAGCTAACGTCTTCTGTAACAAAAGCAACAGAAAGCCCAACAAACCAATCACATGATGTTATATGGTATGGAGTAGCGCTTTGGTCAATTTGGGTCAGCTGTCCTGGTCCTGTCCCCTCCCAGTTCCCAGCTCCTTATGACCCCCCTAACTCTTTCACTGGCAGAGAAATGCGGAACTGAGTATGTCCTCGGCTCTGTTCAACACTGCCAGGTGTTATCAGTTTTGTTTCTCTTCTGAGGCCAAAACATAGCTTCATACTAGACACTATGAGAAACGTAACTTCTGTTAGAAACTAAGAAAAGGTCTTACCACAAATCATTCAAACTCCACATTGAAGTAGGTTACAATTTTTGTATTTGCTCCTACAAAGTTTGTTCAAGAAAATATTTCCAGTTAAGGTCCTAAGTTTTCTTTTTTTCCACTCTGTACTTACTAGGGACAGTGCAGACCAATTATTCCCTGTCGTGAATATTCCTTAAGTCAATATTCTCTCAATGGAATTTCCCCTACAAACTTCAGAATGTAAGTCCACAATAAAGTTAGTTTTTAAGAAAAAATTAAGGTGGGAGGTGGATGAAGACTTAGAAGAATGAGGATATATTTGCCCATGGACAATATGGACGTTACTGCTCAGGACCATAATACATTCAAGTTAGCACCACTATCATTGTCATGTATCCTAACAAGACATAGAATTTCTTAGCATAAAAAGCAGCATTCTGCAAGTAGATTTGTGTTACAAAAAAAAGGAAAAGTTCCTGCAGCTAAAAGTATGGTTTAAATATTTCAGTGCTAGAATATAGACGAAGGGATCTTATCAGAGTAAGATTATTTTAGCAATAAAAGCTTTCCACAGGGAAGAATGCAGCAGTAAAATGCTCAGACATTATTTCTATAGCACGCCGCAAAATCTAAGGTATGGCTATAAATATATTAAGAAGTGGTAGATTTTATTAATAATAGCAAAAAATTTCAGTACTTTTTTCCCAATAACCCTAAAGCAAAAGCTTTTTTAAAGCTCTTAAGTTTGTTTCAGAGAAACTGTAATTTTTCATTTCTTTTAATCATTTATACGTTAGTTTTTTCCTTTTAACTCAGCGCTGTGATGGAATCAATACAAATTTTCTCTCAACATATCTGTATGTGACCTGTGTTTGTTTTAAGCTGTATCATTCATAATGGTGATCGATGGGTAATGTTATTCCTTTTTGTCCACATAAAGAACAGAGCATAAAAAGTGCATACACATTATGCCCAAGGTCAAGAGAAAATTAATGGATAAGAACTAGATAAAATGGAGTTCAAGCTGAATGGGCTGAGTGCTCTCTACAGGGTACATCCAAGGCAGGCAGTATAAAGCCCATTATACTCAAACGCTCTTGAAGCATTTCAGAAGTGAAATTGTTTCCACAGGCTAATGCATAAAAGTATGAAGCTTTATCTTTTCTGTTTCACAGATAGCCTACAGATATTGGGCAAGTTGTCCTATACAGGATTTTATTAACATATTCCATTTATCAGTCTCTACCTTAAGCCATAAACCCATTTGGTGTTTATGACTAAAGTTGTTCAAACTATGTTTATTTGTCATTAGTAAACTTTATTCTACAGATGTCCCTGTTCATTCTTTTAGAAGTTCTCTGACAATATAACATATGAACATAAGAGCTTTTAAAAAATATATATTAAAAAACCCATGAAATATAGAAAAATTAAAATATGTATAGATTTTTAAACTTCTCACTTTTTAACTTCTCACAATAAAAATATTGCTTTAAAATTAGGAAATAATAGTATAAACTATGATTTTTTAATCAGAAATATAAAGTACAATACATTTTCATTATAATCTGAAGAAAACAAGAATGGAAGAAGCAATGAAAAGTATTCTGTCAGAGTACAAAGAACGCAGCTTCCTAAGCTTTTCTTTCTTTAACCTGGTGNTCTCGGAGGTACAAGATAAATTCATACTAGACACTACGAGAAGCGTAACTTCTGTTAGAAACTAGGACATTAATTCTTTTAACAACGTTCCTACGCCCCAGTATGTGAAGACCAAATAATAAATAGAGTATGCAATTCATTTGAATGTAGACTAAGGAAAGTTATTGAGTAGAAATGCATACATAGAAGTTCTGCAAAATATAGTTCATTCGTTGAAGGGATAAAACAGTCATGTCATGCAGGTTTATCAGAGATACTGTTTGGGAGTAGTATCTAACACGTTTCAGTGTTCACGCCCTATAGTTTAACATTAGGTGAAAACAAAACCAAAACCGAGCACAGATTACAGCAAAAATATTGATAGTGTCCACGCTGTCTCTTTCATTTTAAAAGATTTCTTGTACAAAGAAGCACTGAGCACCAGGTTATATAACAGACAAATCTGGAAAGAAATTGAAATAGAATAAATGACTATTTTCTCCTGGTCTTTATCAGCAGTCCTGAAGGTTGCTGCAGGTATTCTGACAGAAGCAAGTTAGCTTCATAGCAGGTTGGCAGAAAAAAATGCTAATTTTGAAATATTTTTTACTTTTTTTTTTTAATATGGAAAATAAAATCACACCATTGAATATATGTTCATGAAGATGGGTTAGAAAGTGACTGAAATTCTTCACTTGAAGGACAAATACCACTTCAGAAGTTTCTGATAGTTACTTAATAGATTAGTAACTACCAAATACCTTAAGTTATAGATAATCACATAATTTATTTGTTACACGCTTAAAAAAAGTTCACATCCAGTATGTTCAGAAATAAAACTTGAAGACACAACAGCATTGGAAAACCAGATTAAGGTTATCTTATGAATTCAAATAAATAAATAAATAAGTAACTTTAAACTTGAAATAAATAGGAAACCCATACAAAAAAACATACAAAATCAAAGTGTTCAAAGTGCCAAAATTATAAACAAATGCAAAAAGCTGTAAAATATATTGAAACAAAACAAAGAAACCATAAAAACAGACAAATTCAGTGAGTTTGGAGTAATCATGCAATAAGATATGTATGTGAAATAATTAGCACTACAGTAATTTATCCAAATGTTTTGTCAGGAAATTACTCCTAGGCACTCACATGACTTAATAAATGCCTCAAAATGCCTTCATTACTATCATGTCTGACTGTCTGCCTCCACCGTACAAGTAACATATGTATCACAGAATCACAGAATTGCAGGGGTTGGAAGGGACCTCAAGAGATCATCGAGCCCAACCCCCCTGCCAGAGCAGGTTCCCTACAGCAGGTCACACAGGTAGGCGTCCAGGCGGGTCATGAATATCTCCAGGGAAGGAGACTCCACAACCTCCCTGGGCAGCCTGTTCCAGTGCTCCGTCACCCGCACCGTGAAGAAGTTCTTCCGCATGTTGGTGTGGAACTTCCTGTGCTCCAGCTTAAGGCCATTNCAGCCTGTACTGATGCATGCGGTTATTCCTCCCCAGGTGCAAGACTCTACACTTGCTTTTGTTGAACCTCATCAGGTTCCTCTGCCCAACTCTCCAGCATGTCCAGGTCTTGCTGAATGGCAGCACAGCCTTCTGGCATGTCAGCCACTCCCCCCAGTTTTGTATCATCAGCAAACTTGCTGATGATGTATATGCATGTACATATATGTATATATATATATATACATATATGTATATATGTATATGCTTGGTGAGTTGCTGCTTATCCAAATGCCATTATTTCATATACACAGATGTAGTTTTGTTCTGCAGAAGTTCAGGCTTTAAGTTTACCAGATGCAGACAAATATTAATACTTTTTATTTTTATGAAATAAAATAATTACATGTCAATATTTTCATCTGTTTGGGATCTGTGTTTTGGCTACCTTATAAGGAAAACTGGATGACAAAACTAAAAACACTAATTATTTACCTGAACCTTAGTCTTGAAATTCAGGCTTGTTCCTGAATTTCACAAAACTGAGCAACTTGGAGATCAGAACACTCATATATATCTCTCTTATGTAAACTGGTCTCACAATGAATCTACGTAATCTGTGATACTGTTTTTAAAGTAAAATATTTCCAGAAGACATCTAAATAATGTAAACTAATTTGATTGGTATTAGCTTCTAGCCTATAATCAGCTATTACTTCTTTATGTGAAAAGGCTAATATTTTATTACATTTTATTTATGCCAAGCACATAATGGTAGTTGTTTATTACTATGATTAAGTCCCAATGAGGAAAAATAAAATATTGTATTGGTTGGCAGTAGTATTTGCATTTATTTAGTCAAAATAACTTTAATCTGTATAACTAATCTTTTTTTTTTTTCCTATCAAAGTGCTGCAGCAACGAAGTCAAGGCATTCTTCACAACGTTATAGTATCTTCATTGCATAACGATAGCCTTCTTCAAAAAAAAAACAGGAGACTTCAGTCAACATATTAGGAGAAAGTTAACTTTCCCAGAATAAGTTTTCAAAATGCTTACTGAAAACCATAAATTAAGATGATGTAACTTAAAAGCAAGGTAATATATTCTAATTTTATGAGAGAATGTCATTAACAAGTAACAATTTTTAAAAATAATTAGCATTATGTTTCATTACCTCTTATGTATTCATTTAATTATTATTATTTATTTATTTATTTGTTCAAAAGAATAAATGGTCTTGTTCTTGGTAAAAATCTGTATCATTTCCCACCTTTGTACAGAAGTTACAGTAAAGGCTCATAGTAAGATTTTCATCGGATTTTTCTCTTTTCCCTTCTCATCTTTCATTAAAAAGTGCACTTTTTCCATTCCATGCTTTGATTCCTTCTCCCACTCCCTTCTGTAAAGCAGCTATGGAAGCCAATCAGTCCCACAGATCTTCCTGGACTAGATTAACTTTAGCCTTTCTCTGCTGTACCAGATATAAATGATAGAGGCAAGTTGAAGTGGAAACATTGTGTATATAGTGTTTCAGACCTAAAAAGTAAAGTATTCAAATAGTTCCTACACATTTTAACAATCTGTCCAGTCCTGACTTAAGTCTTTTCTCTGAGCTATCCAATCATGATTAAAACAACTGTAAAAGATTAAATGAGCTCACAGTATTTCTAATTTCTTTTACACTATTCATGAAACATCTTAAGTACTTTTGCTTCAGGTGGCAAACATCACAGAAAGATCTCTGACCTTGACTCAAATAAGATGAGATTTCTATATTGTATGTTTCTATTAGGCACTTGTCACATACACTAGAGATAAGATGTTTTCCCTGGAGCTACAGTACACTGATGACCTATGGTTTGTTCATCAAAAGACTATTATAATTGACTCTCAATATATCAAACTCTTTCATGCAGGCAGATCCAATTATACAAAGAATAATTTTGACTTTGAAAACTCATGTACTCTGATTTTTAAATATCTTATTATCTTTTTTTTCGATATAGATAAGACAGAATGATAGAGAAATAGTAGTACAAAAGCTAAAACATTCTGGCATCAATTTGACAAAATTTCTTCCAGAGAAGTTAGAGAAGCTCTCTACAGTGGGTGTGCAGCAAACTGAAGGAGATAACTAAGTATTGGTATGTCAAACAGCAGCTTCGCAGTTAATGAGGAGTTTCCTGTCTTGGCCACCCAACGAAAGGTCAATTCCATAGAAAAAACAACAGGGATAACAAACACTATCAAACACCTACACCAACACAGTCACCTTTCTTCTCTGCGCTACAAAGTCAGAATAAGGAGAAGCTACCGACAGCTCATCATCTCCTGCCCCTTTTACTGAGATTTTATTTCTGTATGTTTGTTCTCACTACTGCAGCTGACCTCAGCTACTGAAATTCAGTCTTGTCCTTAGAGGGAGGTGCTATAAATGAATGACATTTAATTCTGAAATTGATTTGCTATAGTAAACAGGAACAGGTTGTCAAGCATAGCCATACCACAGAAAACAAAGCCACAACTTCATTCAGCTTTAAAGAAATATAAAATAAATGCAACTGTATACATTCTATCAATATCAACTGTCTATCAAGCTCAACTCAACTTCCCATTATACCTCCTGTCTGTCCCTGAAGTGAGTGCAATAACACCAGCATAAACTATTCCTAAATATAAATCCCATAACATTATTTGGGAGCCCTATTTCCTAAAACAGTCATGTTCTCTTGATTTAGGAAAACAACATATAATATAGAAAAAAAAATACTGAGAGCTCATCTTTAAACATTCAGAAAATAACTGAAGGAGAAGTTTAGCAGAGATTCAGTTATATAAGGAGACATTATTTCATTAGCTCCTTTGTAGTGTGTACAACTGCCAACAAGTGTAAGGGCAATACAGGATCACAAAATCATACAATCACAGAGTCATTGAGGTTGGAAGAGACCTCTGGAGGTCATCTGGTTTCAATTTCCCTGCTCAACCAAGACCAACT
Source organism: Penelope pileata (assembly GCA_013396635.1). Classification (NCBI taxonomy): domain Eukaryota; kingdom Metazoa; phylum Chordata; class Aves; order Galliformes; family Cracidae; genus Penelope; species Penelope pileata. Next base: position 73,640 of record WBMW01003635.1, on the reverse strand, counting down.
AGAAGAAATCTAATTTCAGTTGTACAGTGCTTTCAATTCGAGGAGACTAGCAACTCCTTTCACCCATTTTCACACTGATTAATATGTGTAAATTTCAGTTATTATTTACAAAAAAAAACCAAGCTTTTGAAACTAAAAATTCACATATTCACATTGTGAGATGTGATCTCAGTGCAATACAGCTCTTCTAAAGAAAAAAGCACCTAAAAAACAGCCTGTTAAAATGTTTATTAAAAATATTAGTTTCAGGAAAAGGTCAACAATTTTGGAGATTGAATTCAAATTGTCAATATTGACTATGTGATGGAGGCAAAATGAAGCTGTAAAAGGTTTAAAAGTGGAAAGAGGCTGGAATTTTAAATAATAAATATATAGATTCTAGGTAGATAAGAAANAGAAAGAGAAAGAAAGAAAGAAAGAAAGAAAGAAAGAAAGAAAGAAAGAAAGAAAGAAAGAAAGAAAGAAAGAAAGAAAGAAAGAAAGAAAGAAAAAGAAAGAAAGAAAGAAAGAGAGAGAGAGAGAGAGAGAGAGAGAAAGAGAAAGAGAAAGAGAAAGAGAAAGAGAAAGAGAAAGAGAAAGAAAGAAAAAGAGAGAGAAAGAAAAAGAGAGAAAAAGAAAAAGAGGGAGAAAGAAAAAGAGAAAGAAAGAAAAAGAGAGAAAGAAAGAAAAAGAGAGAAAGAAGGAACAAAGGAAATAAAGTTATGTCCGAAGTGGACACGAAGTTGCCTTTAATGCTATGCTGAAATTCTTTTAAGGTGAATTTCTTTTAAGCTTTTACTGCTGAATATCAATTGTCAATGAAGGAGTATCTTTCAATATTCAGTTATGGGTAACTGTTTCTAGTAAGAAAATAAAGAAAATACTGAGAAAATCTCCTGAAATGGTTCTATTTTGATTATGCTTTTTAATATTTCTTGTTGATACATCTGATGAAAATTTCATTGAAATCTGAAGTGTCAGCTTGGGAGGAAGACACTGAGAGAGGACATGTCCAAGAAAGATGGTATAATAAAGGAGGTAGCAGACAATGTTCTGTTCTACATTATAGGATTTCACTGTTCGTAGTACCTTATTTCTGAGGAGTCTGTCGATAGCTTTCATATATACTAATGTAAGGTATACACAGTGCCAAAACCTGCTTGTAGTTAAAAGTCTACAAAAACTGCACTATCTTTGAAAAAATTACTCCAAAATTATAACCTGTTAAACAAGAATCCTTTCCATATTTGCATTATGCTATTTATTTCCTTGTATGCTTTATCTACCATAAAAATAACCACAGACATGGAGAAGGCTTCTGGTCTCAGTACTCATTTCAGTTGGTACACTTTAAGATGCTAACTTTAAGAGGTTACTACTGATTTAACATGCAAAGTCTGAAACAAACGAGGCTTTTATTTTCAAGGGTAATTTATGAGAAACACACTGAACCAGGCAGCTCACTGATTGCTGTGGTGGGTTAGATTTGGCAAACAGCCAGACTCCCACCCAGACACTTGTTTGCTCACTCCCCTTCCTCAGCAGGGCAGAGGTTGAGAGACCTGGGTCAAAATAAAAGCAGGAAATTTACTTGTCGATTATTTATGCAAGCAAAAACAGACTTGGGGGAAAAATAAAAACAAAAACAAAAACAGGAATTTATTGCTAATTGAGATAGATTCAGAAACAGAGATTAAAACAATACTTTTCCACCTGCTCATGCTTAGCCAAGGCTCAGCTTCACTGTTCACTCCTGACACTCCTATCTGCCCCTGTGCCGTGGAGGGGGAGACAGAGGGGTGTGGTCAGGACTCAAACATTTCTCTCTTTTACCTCTTCCCTCTCCCACTTTTCTTCCACTCCAATGTGGAAGCGCCATGTGCCACAGTTGCTCCAGGAAACGCCCAGCCATTCCAGTGAATGGGCTGATGTGTGGATGTCTGCTCAGCTGTAGAGTGCCTCCTCCCCTTCTGTCTTCTCTGCCCTTGGGTGTTCCCTCTGCTGTTTCCCACTCTATTTTTGTTCCATCCTCCTCTGCCTCCCCGATAACTGTGCCCTTTCTTAAATATATCATCAAAGAGGCACCACCAGCTCTTCAATGAGCTCAGCTCATAATCAAAAGGCTCAGCTATGTCCTTCAGAGGGTCCATTGAAGCCTGCTGCAGCTGGCTGGAACTGGCTGTGTGCTCTGACAGGTGCCACTCCCTGCATTCTCCTAGCTACCCATTGATGCCTAAAGCCAATACACTTTAGAGTTTATTGTAGAATTTAACTTCCTATTTAACAAGATTAGCCTGAGCAAAGAGATTTAAAATTCAGCAGAAGTTGTCACAATAGTGAAAATAGTGAAAAACGCTGGAAAAGGGTTTTATTTTATCAGCACTTGTGCCGTTGCTTGTGACATGGCATTCTATTCGTTGATAATCAGATATCTCAGTGATCAGATAATCTTTCAGATGAAGTGAATGTAGAGGCATGTTACCCTGTTACTGTAGACTTTCACACAGTTTAAACAAGATCTCTATTTAGCACCATTGTACTTTGAACTGTGTGAAATATATATATTGGCATATAAATAATCACCACATCTATGCATTATGTATCAAATTTATTTTTTCACAACACAGACGACCTTTAAAGGTCCCTTCCAACTCTAAGGATTCTATGATTCTGTGATTCCATAGGTTGTCCACTGGCCAGTAGTGTATTTTCACTTTGTCCCCTTAATAAATAGTATTTTATTTATCATCTCACAAACATTTAAAATTAATAAAATCTAGTTTTTATTTAAGGCTCTTTTCAAGTTAGTCTAAGGGCTGCATATACTGAGAAATAGAAAAGATTAAAAAAATGAAATAGAAATATTGTAAATATATGAACAGTTTTTGTTTTTATTGATGTACATTAGAAAAGGCATTCAAAAAAAGAAAAGTAAAAACAAACAAACAAAAAAACCACACCATCACTGGAGCAAAGAAAAATAAAATCCCCAATATCAGAGGGCATATTTTAAGTGATCTATAAAGCCAGTAATATTTTTAATGAAAAACCCTGGCTAGATTACCACCATTTAAGAAATAAGCAAGTAAGCTAGCAACACAGTATGTAACATTCAGTTATGCCTCATCAATTTGATTAAAAGCAACGTTAAAATGAAAACCGTGAAATTTCAAAGCTAGTATAAAAGCTCATTTTTATAAAGTTTCTGGAGATGAAACTTACATCAAAGGTGTTCCCTTTGAAATTCATAAAGAGACACAATAATAATTGAATATATTTTGGCTTAATATCTGAATCTACTAAATACATACATATGCATTTCCTTTAAAAATATAAGTAATCCCATCCCTATTCAGCTCAGGTATCTATCTCAATTCTCAGTTGGATGGACATAGGATTAACTAAGTGAGGTGGTTTTCTGGAAAAAAAAAACTGTACTTATAAGCACTATGAAAAGTGTGAGAAAAACATGAGCAAAGAAACCATATAACTTCTGAAAAAGTGTTTTTTCAAAATGCTTGAAAAGACATAGTTAACTGTCACAACCACATGCACTTCCAAACAATCCTAGTTTGCTAGACATGGGGCAGACCTTTTCTATCATCTTGGGCTGATAGCCACTGCTAATGAAATAATCCTGTGAGCACTGTCCTGTGGTGACCAAATGGCCACTACATTACACTCTCCTATCTGAGACTGTGACTGAGAAGTGCTCACAGAAGTATCTGCAAATATATGATATATATTATTCTCACACTGAGTATCCAGTTGTGAGATGGTGATAGAGCACTATCGTATTACTTTTCTCAGGTGTGACTTTAGTGAGGACAGACAAGATTGTCAATCTGCCTAGAGTAGTCACGCATTTTTGTAGTGTGCTCTTCCGTATCTAGTTTGGCCTGATGGAACACAGACCTCATAGAGACTCTGTCTCCCTTATTTTGCTGGCAAGTACACTAAACATTGTCTCTCCTATGCAGAGAATAATCTATAATATCTAACATGATTTTGTGGGAGCAGATTCTAGCTGTACGTATTTAATAAAAGTGACACCTATAAGTAATGCAATTTTAGTAGTCCTGATGCTGAAATTCATTCAATGCATGTAAGATAAAGAAATTCATTTACAGACAGAATAACATGGAAATTAGTGCAATACTGTAGCCCAGTAATGTTGACATTGTACTGCTAGTAACAAGTTTTAAATTGTGTTTGCAAGGCCTCAGCACTGAGGTTTGTCAGTCTTGCTCTCTCTGAACCAGTCTTAACATGCCTAAAGCTTTATTTTTGGTTTAGTTGTGACAGCATTTTTTGTTCTGGCAGCTGGTAATCAATAATGTGGTTTACTTTGCTTACTTCTGCATGCTAAAACTATGCAAAAGTATGGTATTATTATGACTCATATACAGTCATAATAAGAGGCTATCTTGTGCAGAATGAGGTATTAAAGACTCAGTGACGTATGACATATGTCATATACAGAAATGCAAGCCCAATGCAACAGCATAAACCGTGAGATCTCATGAGAGCAGAGTAGAGGGGCAGAATCACCTCCCTTGACCTACTGGCCATGCTTCTCTTGATGCAGCCCAGGGTCCGGTTGGCCGCCTGGGCTGCAAGTGGACACTGCTGGCTCATATTGAATTTCTCGTCAACAGACACCCCTAAAATAGGTAACAGGAGGCATTACTTTTGGAGCAACTCACTTATACTATACTCAGATGTAATTTCACGTCTTTAAGCTAAGTGATATGTACTAGAGAATATAAGAAAAGAATGCACTAGTGAAACTTATCTTCATCTCTCAGCCTGGAATTTGCTACTGTATTCAGATTTCTTTTCTAAAAGAACAAGATTTCATTTTCAGAAAAAATGGAATTATTTTAGAAAAAATGTTAGCAGCAGTGCTGCTCTTAGGATACAATATAGGATGGAGAACATCAGAAAGGAGAATGGTGACAGTAGGAAATTATGTTTATATGCTAACAGAAAGCAATTCTTTAGGATAAACATTTTTTTTAATTATTGTGAATGTTACCTGTATGAAAAGGCATGCAGACAAGAGGAAGCTATTCAATATACTGCTTCCTAGCTGCAAACGTTCTCGGGAGACTTTTAAATTTACAGTTTATTCCTGTTCCATACTATGACCTTTATAGCCACATATCTCTCAGAAATATATGATATATATATATTATGTGTATATATATCATATATCTCAGTGATATATGAGGTTTTATTTATTTATTTATGATTTTTATATATTTATATATTATATACATATATATACTATTTTTTAGTGTAAAAGTCTTCTTTAAGCAACTTCATCCCTTCCTTTCTTCCAGAATTACAAGCTATTTGATTAAGCTAGTCCTTTTGCACAGATAAGTTATGCTATAGATGTGTTCTCTCATCTTCCCTCATCCTCCTAAGAGTGGCTTTTTTATTCAAAATTTCTAGGTATAATTTCTATGTGACCCTTAAGATTTTTTATAATATTCTATAAAAAATATGCAACATGCAAAAAGTCAGAATGATAAGAAATACTCAGAGTAATGCTTGTGAACTAAAACAGCTAAACTTGGAAACCATTTCCAGACATACGAAGAACAAGAAAATCACCAAAAGTTGTTAGCATGGATTCGCCAAGGGGAAGTCATGCCTGAGCTACCTGGTAAGTTTTTATGATGGAATGACCAGCCTGATGGAGGAGGAGGGAATAGTGGACATTGTCTTCCAGGACTTCAGTAAGGCCTTTGACACTGTTCCCTGTAAGATACTCACAGCTGTTGAAGTATGGGCTCAATGGACAGGCAGTGAAGGGGATGAAAAACTGGCTGAATATCCAGACACAGAGAGCAGTGATCAGTGATGCAAAGTCTAGTTGGAGATCAGTTAGTAGCAGAGTACTTCAGGGATTAATACTGGGTCCAGTCCTGCTTAACATCTTCATTAGCAATTTGGATGATGGGCCAGAATGTACCTTCAGCAAGTTCACAGAAGACATGAAACTGGGGTGAGTGGCTGATCCATGCCCAGAGGGCCATACTGCTTTCCAGAGGGATCTCAGGAGGCTAGACCAATAAGCTGCCAAGAACCTCATGAAGTTCAACAAGAAGTGCAGAATCCTACACCTATGAAGGAAAAAATCCATGTACCAATATATGCTCAGGGCTAGCCAGCTGGACAGGAGCTTTGCAGAAAAGGACGTGGGGGTCCTGATTATTGCCAACTTGACCATGAGACAGAAATGTAAGTTTGTTGCTAAAAGGGTTAACAGTACTCTTGGCTGCATTAGGCAAAACACTGACAGCATATCAAAGGAGGTGATTCTTCCATCCTCTACTCAGCACTGGTGAGGCCACACTTGGAGTGCTGTGTCTACTTCTGGGCTCTTGAGTACAGGAGAGACATGAATATACTGGAAAGAGTGCAAAAAAAAGGCTGCTAGGGTGATTACAGGGGTAGAACATATTTTATATGAGCAAACGCCAATGGTATCCTGGGCTCCATCAGGAGAAGGGTGGCCAGCAGGAAGAGGGAGGTGATTGTCCCTTTCAGCTCTGCCCTCGTGAGGCCCCATCTAGAGTACTGTGTCCAGGTCTGGGGCCTGCAATACAGGAAAGATGTGGAACTGTTGGAGAGGGTTCAGAGGAGGGCCACAAAGATGATCAGAGGGCTGGAGCACCTCCCCTACGAGGACAGACTGAGGGAGCTGGGCTTGTTCAGCATGGAGAAGAGAAGGCTGTGGGGAGACCTCAGATCGGCCTTCCAGTATTTAAAAGGAGATTATAAACAGCAGGACAATCAACTTTTTACAAGGGTAGATAGTGATAGGACAAGGGGGAATGGTTTTAAGCTGAAGGAGGGAAGGTTTAGATCAGACATCTGTAAAGGACTGTTTCGGAATCTTTTGTCTCAAAGCTTGCTGTGAGAACTCTTTTGTCTGAAAGATTGCCCACCTGTCTGCTACCCAAAGGCTTGCAGACCAGGGACAACGAGAGATGAGCAGCTGCTAAACGGCCATCTAGGAGCCTTTCAGACTGGCGCCTTGGAGGAGGCAACCACCAAGGGGATATGCATGCCCCTGCATGCCTACATGACATATCTGGGTGACCAGGAAGGCCATGCTGGCCAAAAAGGAGGATAAGAAGACCTCCTCCAATGGGGAAAGGCTTGCTGCCTATGAGCTGCCTACCTGCCGTTGTCTGACTGATATCTGGCTGATACCTGCCTGGTGCTGGTACGTCCTGCTGCTTGAGACATGAGGTCCTGCTGCCCTCCTGCCTGATGGCCAGATGCCTGATGATGCCTGATGCCTGCTGCCTGAAGGCTGCTCCTGCTTCTCCTTGTGCTTGGCCTGCCTGCTGCCTGAGACCTGACAGCCTGATGCCTGCTTGCTGCTTCTCCCCTTGTGCTCTTGCTCCCACAGAGGCCTGAAGACCAATACAATGGCGTGGGATCCATGGTGGTGACTGTCCCCCCTTTTTTGTATATGTAACCCTCGCTCTTATTTCCTACCCTTTTACTATTGCCTGCCTTCCCATCCCCATCTCCCTCACTGACCAGAATTTCTATTAAACTGGTCAGACAACATTTGACCTCGTTTGTGTCTTAATCTCGCTCTGGGTATGTTAAAGAATCTCCCCTCACTCCCATAATTGGAGTGGGACAACCTCAGAGGAAAGTTCTTTACTGAGAGAGTGGTGAAGTGCTTGCACAGGCTGCCCAGAGAGGTTGTAGATGCCCCATCCCCAGAGGTATTCAAGGCCAGGTTGAATGGGGTTTGGGGTAACCTGATCTAGTACCTGATCTGGAGGTTGGTGGCCCTGCCTGTGGCAGGGGGTTGGAACTTGATGATCCTTGGGGTCCCTTCCAACCCAGGCCAGTCTATGATTCTATGATTCCATGGAAGTCTGAGAGAACTGGGACTGTTCAGCCTGGAAAAAAAGAGATTCAGGGGAGATCTTACCAATGTCTATAAAACCTGAAAGGAGGACTCAAAGAGGACAGAGCCAGGAACTTTTTAGTTGTGCTCAGTAACAAGACAAGAAGAAAAGGGCACGAATGGAAACATGGGGGATTCTATCTGAACATAAGGAAACACTTTACCGTGAGTGTGACTGCACTGGAACACTTATTTAGAGTTTTTGTGGAGTCTCCTTCCTTGGAGACCTTCAAAAGCCATCTGGACAGTTTTGGGCAAGGAGCTTTAGCCTTCCGTGCTTGAGAAGGGGGCTTGGATCAGATATGTTCCAGAGGTCCCTTCTAACCTCAACCATTCTGTTGTAAATAATATCAAATATAATGTTTTTTTAAAATATCATACTTTTTTTTTTTGTAACTTTCTTATCCTTCTTAGAATAACGATGAAAAGTTTAGCTGTAAAATACAGGCATGCTCTGTAATGTTCTATGGTCTGCTTATGATTAAAAACAGAGGATTACATTCTCTCTAGTAGTTTCATAAAATGCTTTTTCTAAGGCTAGCAATATATAGGACTTAGGCTTCCTGCAATGTTCTTTTTTTTTTTCCAAATATATTGAGTAAGATATTTTTAAGCACAAACCTGCAATCTTTTAAACCTTCTCTACTACATCTGCATATCAACATCCATATTAGCATAGGGAAAAAAAAATAAGATATACTACTGACTATCATCTTACTAATCTGTTTGTTGATTAAAGCATCACTGACTTAAGCAGTTACTGGTTCAGACTTTCCTGTTTGGTATCAAATGGCTGAAAGAAAAACCTTCAGGATGGCAGTAATCAACACTACCATTAACAATAGTGATGGTCTCTCATGCCTCTCTTATAATTGTATTCACAAATCTGCATAAACTCCTTCTTAGTTGAATATATGTGCATAATTTTAATGAAATAAGGCTATGAAACATAAAGTAAGGCTATAAACTACAAGTTATACATAAGACTAGCTTGGATTTTATAGAAGGAGAAAGACAGATTTTCCTGGAATGTAGCAAACCAGGATTTTTCTAGATTACAGCCAATACAAAAATTGTAAACCTAACCTGGAAAATGAAATAAACTGTTTTAACTCAACATTTTACTACACAAAGCTGTTCTCAGTACTTCCCCTGAATCTGACATAATTTTAACATACCTTTTACATTCTTACCTGTGTAAGTTAATTTCATAGGCATTTTATAATGCTTACAGCTTTACTGAAGGATTTTTTTATCTGACTAGCTACAAATAGTTGCTTGTAATGGAAGTAACACAAGAAAAATCAATACAGTACCTACTTGGATTACTGTATTTCAAAGAATAAAAATAAGTATATGGAGCTTAGAATTAATTTCATTCAATAATTACAGTGTTCTTACAGATCTTTGGTTTTTTATTTTTTTTTTCCCTCACTAAATGTACTCTGATGAGCCTAAGGATGTGTTCAGGTTACTTGGTATTTACGCTTTATTATGTATATTCAATTCAAAAAAGTCAACAGTGATAGTTTTGCGATTAATGATCTCATCACTTTTATCTTATACATCAAACTATGGAAATTTTATTTTAGAAAATACAGTGACAGCTGGAAGAGCATGCATGAAGTCAGTGCTAGCTCTGGATTGTTTTCCCATCAAACTTTACAGTTAAATGACAATCTTCATCATCAGCATAACTTTAAAATTGAATTCTCATATTCTGGTAATTAGGAAATTGGTTTTTGTCATATATTTACATTTTTCCTTTAAACAGGTCAGATTAAAAGTCATGCATACATTAAAATATTAAAACATTTATATTGTGTTTGGGAGCTGAGGAAATGTAAGTAAATTTTATGTCCTAAAGAACAGTACAGTTTATGATGTGCGAAAGACACAAATATAGCACTAAGAAAATGGCTGCTAATGGACTCAAAGTGATGTAAGAGAAAGGACATGCAATGACTTTATTCATCCCACTTCTCATCTGGATCCCTCTGGCTTTGTCACACAATGCCTCAGCTAACTCATTAGGTTCAGAATTAAAATGAAGGTTGGGGTAAGCTTGCTTTCTCAATAGAGAATTAAGTCAAAAACTTATCAGGACAAAGGCTGAAATGAAAAGCCACTCATCATCACCTGCATCTTCAGCCTGTATGTTATCAGACACTTTGCTGAATTGTCTAGTCAAGCTCTAAACATAAAAAGGATGCCCCACACAGCAGTTACAATGCCTACAATAGGAAAAAAAGTAGACATTAGTAGCGGTTTCAGTATCTAAGACATTTACCGCCACATTTCCAGGCTACTAGAAACTCAAACGTGTGTGTGTATGTGTGTGTGATACTGGAAAGATTCATGAAAAATATGAAAGGTGTGGTTTGCAAGAGTTCTGAAACATTTAATTTATAAACTCTTGATATTTATTGCAACTGCTATTGTGAAAAAGCTGGTACTGTAAAACAAAGAAAGTTCTGTAAGAATAAAAAGCTCCACTAACTACACCCAATTTTAACTATATTGAGAATATCACAGATCCAAATATAGAGTTAATATTAACCCTATTAATGCTTTTTCTTTCCTATTTTGCTTTATTTTTATTTCATGTTTTTTCTCATAGTAAACTTCTTTAGAGGTGATTCACTGTCATTCCTGATGCTGAGTCTCTCTGACAGGAGGAAACAAAGGGAATAGAAGTGCAACTACTGTACTTATGCACATCTTCGTACATCTTCGTATATACGAACGTTTATCTGACAGCAACAGAGTTCTATGATTTATAAGACAATGAACTGAATTTAACTATTGTTCTTTATGAAGACTTTTTTTTTTTTTTTTTCCCGTGAATGTGAATAATAGAATAACCATACATGTAGGAAAATAATAGAATGTCATAAATTCACTTGATATCAGAAGCCACAGAAGTCTGAAATTCTGATAACTGGTGAAATTTTCTGCTTCAGCAAAACCCCTTAAATGATTTCCAGAAATACCTCACATCATTATATTTGTGTAGAATAGATATTTAAAATTAAATACATATAACATATATTTATTACGTATGTATATACACATTACAGAAAAGTCATGTTACAGGATAAACTGATCAGATAAATATCCTTTTCCAAAATCGATCTGTTCTAATCTTGTATTGAGTCTCTTCAGCTGCTAAGTTTTTCTCACTTTCTTTTCGCTTACAATGTTGCATTAATTTTCACTGAGAATTTGGATTCTATCCTTATGTGATTCTCATCTTTCCTCTTTCTTTACCTCCTTTTAGTTTAGTCCAATTCATTCTCTCACCATCTCTCTGAGTTAGTCATGCTGATTTTTGCCTAAGCATTGTTCATGAAGATGTAAACTATTGTCAGCACTAGTTCAAGCAACACAGAAACGGACAGATTTCTAACCGAAGCAAACGCTCAAAACTGTAATATTTTGAAACAATCTCCTCCTGCTTACAGTCAAATAAAACAGAAAGTCAGGCAATATCAAGGAAGAAATTCAATTTCACACAGTATTTTGAAACAAATGACCTCCATGTAAATAAAAGCATTTTTGTTCCTTATGTTACTTAATTTAGTGAGCATTTTTCTTAAAAGAAAACTTGATTTAATTAACATTTTATAAACCCTGCATTTTCCTACTCACAAATACAGTTTATCAGAGGATACTACATGTATCAGTACCTTATACATCACTATTGATTACAGTTAGAGATTCAATGTTTGTTTAATTTCTAATGCAGTCTGCAATAATTGCCTTTTCTGATGTCTGTATGATTTCTCATTGAGAAAAACAAAACAGAACCCACATAGCATCTCTAAAAAGAAATGCATAAAATTTTGTTTGATTCAGTGATGGCTCCCATGGCTGTACTTCAGTCTTACAATTATTTCTACATCTTTTAATCATGTTCTACTGTTCCCTGACATACCTTTTATTTTCTTTCTCTGTATGCTTCAAGGAAAGTTCCTTGTCCTCAATAAGAAACAAGTTATTATAGAAGTCCTGAAGATTCATGCTGTATTTACGTATTTCACATAATTTTCTAACATTCCAAAATAATTAGAGAGAACAGATATATTGAAATATACAAAAAATAGAATAAACTTATTTTTGTTGCTTGTTAGCTTTATTTAAATGTTCAACTAAGATAACACAGAAGTATTAAACTGAATAGTGGTGAATATGCACCAAAACATTAGTCTGTTAGGAATGAGAGGCCTAAGAAATTAATTTTGTATGTTCCACTGAACCAATGCCTTAAATTGTTGCAGAATGGAGATGATACTAAACATAACTTTTTAAAGATCAGCATCACTGAAACTTCTATGTTTACACTTGAATACATGTTAGACTTGTTCTTATCCAACATTTTCTTGGCCTGTAGGGTACAATGTAGCTTACTTTTGGGCTTCCAGTCATCATTTTAATTATAATTTTAGATATATATTTTTTTTCCACTCAGTTCAGTGAAGGCGAAGAAGTTCAAGTGTAACCACAGTAAGTAGAAAGACATGCCTTAGGTCATCCAAATCAGATTGACATCTTTCCTTTAAATGTCACAAAATTATCCTTTCTGTCCATAGCAGTTGTAATGACATTAGCAATCTTAATGTCTTAAATCACTGTAAAATAAATCTTTTCACCTTGTAAACTTAGATACTCTATGAAAAAGTAATTCAAGTTCTTTTAAAAAATGGTTAATTTTTCCCTACTCAAGCCTCAGCAAATAAACAAAGAAATGGGCAATGAATAAACAGAAAAAAATATATAGCTCACTTATTTACCTACATTATCTGAAGTTAAACTGAAAATAACAGCTAGCACAAGTGAAATGGCACAAAATGAAGTAGAAAGGCAAAAGCCTACTCATTGGTAGAAAATACAGAGTTAATAGGATTTATTTTTCATTTCATTTGACAGCAGCACTTTTGTAAGACAGGGAATAGGAGAAAAAAGACAAACCAGCTAGCAAAATAAACTTTTTGCTAAAACTCAGTGACTATCAAATGCAGTTTTAGGAAAAGGGGATTCAGTGTCACATCAAGAGCATCATCATCACAGCAGGGTAGAAAACGATTTACCAGAATGAATGGTTATTCTCTAGAGAGATCAGCTTTGTTGACTTCCAAGAGCCTTGAAGACCTTGGCGTATAAGGCTTTGGCTTCTCAGGCCTTGGCAATGGTTAGTCAGCTCTTCAAGTTACGGCACGCTGCCATTTCTCAGTTCTTGGACAAGATGAACAATTTGGATTGTTTTGTGAGAATACCAAGATCAGAAAATTGACTAAGGCAGCAATAATTCTATTTGGACTGTTGGACACTTTGCCAGAGACTTATTTAGTTTGAGAATATTTATACAGGGTACATTCATAGTAATAAAAAACAAAACCAATAGTATGTTTTTTAAAATGGTGGTAAAAGCCAAATTAGACTATCAGAACAAAGTCAAAGCTGGCAGAAATCTGGGAGTACTTCTTTACAATCATTTTAAATGAGAGTACTGAGAACCCATACCAAGAATAAACTGGGCAAGGATACAGAGAAAGAGATGAAGACTGTCAGGGACTCAGAGTAACATTGCTAAATAATAAATGCATGCTGCTTGTCACAGAATGTAATCTTTATTAATAAATCACAAGACAGACTGGTCTAAAGAGTTTCTGTGTGCCCACTATTGTTGTATCTGAACACTGTATACACCATTTTTAATCCAGCTGAAGTACATGTTGAATTCTTAGAAGCAAAGCATTGCAATTTTGTTGTGTAGGAAAATGCAGAGTTTGAGTGCTGTATGTATTTTTCAGGGATATTCCATTCCTTTCACTTACTAGAATGAATTAGAACATGATCAGTCAACCCTGAAGTGCAAGTAGATAAACATCTATCGTCTAGTTCTATTTTTTATTTTTTGTTTTAATTATCATAGAGATGAGAGCAGAGTTTTCCTCTCGAGACAGTACAAGAATCAGTTCTGCTGAAACCTTGGGATTTGGCTTCAGCAAATGTTCATTGCTTACATCATTCATCATGGAAGAATATTAAGGCCATCAGGTTGATAAAGCAGGCTGATGAATTACCTCGTCTTCACAGTAAAGGGATACTTTGTATATATAACGATGTCTATAAAAAGTACAGGCTTTCTGTCAAGCTCCAAATTTCTAGAAATACATAAATGGACTTGTAAATGGACTTCTACTTGGATTCGTGCAAGGCCTTTGACATGGTCCTACACAACACCCGTATCTCTAAATTGGAGAGATGTGGATTTGAAGGGTGGACTGTTTGATCGATAAAAACTGGCTGGATGGTCATAGCCAGAGGGTTGTTGTCAATGGCTCAATGTCCAGGTGGAGATCAGTCACAAGTGGCGTACCCAAGGAGTCCGTCTTGTGACCGGTGCTCTTCAACATCTTTATCAATGACATAGATTGGGGGATTGCGTGTACTATCAGCAGGTTTGCTGATGACACCAAGCTGAGTGGTACAGCTGGTACAATAAAAGAAAGGGATGCCGTCCAGAGGGACCTGGGCAGGCTTGAAAAGTGGGCCTATGAGAACCTAATGAGGTTCAACATGGCCAAGTGCAAGGTGTTGCACTTGGGTCAGAGGAATCCCAGATATATATGCAGACTGAGAGAAAAACTCATTGAGAGCAGCTGTGCCAAGAAGAACTTGGGGGTCCTGGTGGACAAAAAGCTGGTCGTGAGCCACTGGTATGCATTTGCAACATGGAAGGCCAACAATATCCTGGGCTGCATCAAAAGAGGGGAGGCCAGCAGGGAAAAGGTGGTGATTGTTCCCCTCTACTCCGACCTTATAAGGCCCCATCTGGAGTACTGTGTCTGGGCCTGGGGCCCCCAGTACAGCAAGGATGAAGAGCTGTTGGAGTTGGTCTAGAGGAGGGCCACAGAGATGATCAGAGGACTGGAGCACCTCTCCCATGAAGAAAGGTTGAAAAAGTTGGGATTGTCTAGCTTGGAAAAGAGAAGGCTCTGGGGAGACCTCGTTGCTGCCTTCCAATACTTGAAGGGAGCCTACAAGCAGGAAGAGGGACTGACTTTTTACACAGGTAGTTAGTGGTAGGACAAGGGGAAATGGATTTAAACTGAAAGAAGGGATATTTAGATGTTAGGAGGAAATTCTTTACTCATGAAGCACTAATGAAGCACTGGAACAGGTTGCCCAGAGAAGCTGTGGATGCTCCATCCCTGGAGATGTTCAAGGCCAGGCTGAATGGGGCCCTGGGCTGTCTGATCTAGTGACACATCCTTGCCCATGGCAGAGGGCTTAGAACTACATGTTCTTTAATAGTTTCTTCAAACCCAAACTATTCTATGTTTCTGTGAGTTTAGAATATCAAATTATTGTTTCATGACCAGATTTAATGCTACTTTTTTTATCAAAAGACTCTCTTGAATGAAAAACAAAGACTGTTTATCCAATAGAACAAGCAAAAATCTTTTCCACTAAAAACAATTAGATATTTTAATGAGCATTTTAAAACACTTTTTAATGCACTGGGGAAAAAATGTGTTGGTGCACACATCCACTAAATAATTATATAATTCTGGAAGCTTTTATCTAAGCATTTACAGATGTATTGGTCCCAAATTTCAGATTTGTGTTTCCTCTAAGTCTGTTTTCTTAACTGGAATAGCTTACCAAGATTTCCAGTTTCTACTAAATACTCTAAAAACATAACAGAATACCAAAATATCAAAGAAAACGGTCACAATAAAGAAAATATGGTATATATTTCGTTTAGTAACTATGAATTTGAAGGTGTTTTTCACTGTAGTTATTTATTACATAGCTGTTAACGTCAATCCATTATTCTAGCTTTCATCAAGGAATTGAATAAATAAAGGGAAAAATTAGAGTGATAAATAGGTTAAAGAAGTGCAAAATGTCTTTTCGCTGATCTTCTGTATCTTTAACATGTTACAGAAACTCAGGCAAGCATATTTTATATTGTGATTTTGAAAATCCTTACAAAATATACTGATTTTGGAACTTCACAAAATACTAAACCTCAGTCAGCAGCATATCTGTCTTGTTTAGTATGGTTTTCTGCTAATATCTTCTTATGAATTGGTCTATATTTTCAGGATAACTGAAAGTTAAACTCTGCTGGTATTACCTTTGTATTATGTTTGTACTGGCCAGTGATACATACCGCTTGCCATAATATTCCTAAAAAATATCTTAAATATTCAAATGTGATGATATGTTTGCCTTCATATGAAACATAGTTTGGAGACAAAGAGTACACAGGTTAGAGGAAGAAAGTCTATCAGGAAGAAGCTATCAAGCTACATCTTATGCATCTAAAAACGGTAATCTCTTTCAGAAGCAACAATTATCATCAGGTCTGTAAAGCATATCTCACATAAAAGTTTTAGTTAACCTATGTGGTAAGTTCTAGGGAAATATCTTGTGCAATATGTGAAATATTCTTATTTTTTTTTTAGCAGCTGGCACTTTATAATTGTTTTAAAGCCTTCTTCCACAAAGAAAATATGTGAAATAAGAGATCTATAAAAATGTTAATACTCTCTCTGACTCTCTTGCTCCCTTGTTTTGCTAACTTTCTCTGCTGAACATACTTCCCTCGCAATGACTTACATAATAAGAATAAAAAATGCTTCTTCTTTGGAAGACTACAATTGAAAAAATATATGACTATACATATCTGCAAATAAAGATGCAACATTACTAGTATTCAAAAGAATTATGTTTTGTCTTTACTGGAAGTTTTTTCGTTACAAAGAAGAAATTGTTGACATACTTTCATATGTGTTGTTTTCTATTTAAGCCTTTTATCTCAGAATAGCATGATATATACTAGCAAAATGAAAAAGAAAGTTTTAATAGATCTAAATCTTATTTGCGGAAGATCAAAAAAAAAATTTAGTTGATGTTTCAATGCAGTACATTTAATCTACTGCAAACGATGAAGTTTCCAGCTACTGCTGGAGTTATTTATTATGTACAGAACAATTTTGTGTTTACATGGAACAGATCAGCTCTAGCTTTCCTTAAGTAAAGATTTGCATACATAAAAAAAATCATGATGAAAGCAGAGAAGTCTTGTATTTGACTTCTGATGTCTTGTCTGTACATCAAAATTTGCTGACCTGTGACAGAGAGATTCAACAAGACGCTATCATACAAAGGCTGATCCAAAAGTAATGCCTTCTATTTTAGTATGTTGGCCCACAATATCAGAGGCAGATGCTGGTAGTATGGCAATAGAATTTGAACCTTCCCACCAATATTCTGTAATATTTTGTTACCATGCAACAGTTGGCAGCAGAGAGAAGTCTGACCATACGGCATCTGACGTGGAAATGCATATGAAGAAATGGTGTGGAACTGAGTTCCTTCATGAAGAAAAAATGATAACCATTGACATTCAGATGCTTGCTAAATGCTTGTAGAGACCAAATTGTATATGTCAGCATAGTTAGGCAGTGGGTGGTGCATTCCAGCAATGATGACAGTGACAGTGGGTCACCTTCCCTGGTGCAGATTTTTACAAGCGTAGCATGCAGGCTTTTGTTCATCACTGGCAAAAATGCATAGCTAATGGTGGAAGCTGAGAATTTGCTATATCAAATAGTGTTATTGTGCTCTTTGTATCTGTTGCAGTGTCCATGGAAACAAATAGGAGGCATTACTTTCAGAGTGACCAATGTAGATAAGAAAGCATTTGTAAAATTTGTGTTCTAATTTTTTTCTCTTTTTATCTTCAATAGTATTGTTTGTGTTTATTATGTTGAATATGTTTACAACTGGCCTATGAATCTTATTGAAGAAGCATTTTAACTGTATAGTGTGTTTCCCTTTAAACTACAGAATCTGGGACTCTCAGCAGCTGGAGACACGCCCCAACCCACAATGACCCGAGTTCCATGGCTGGGCCATCTTGGTGGGGAAAAGACTTCTCCTCACCTCCAGCCTGAGAGCCTCTGACATCTCTGCTCATGCTATTGCCTTTTGCTCTTCACCACACACAATGTGCAGAGTCCGGCTGCATCTCCTTCATCACTTCCTAAGGATACTGGGATGCTGCTGGCTTTCCCTAAAGGTGCCCCTTCTTCCACCTGAACTGGTCCTGCTCTTCAGCCTCATCTTACAGGGCAAGGTCTCCAGCCCCACTACCCCAGCTGACTCACCTTCACCTCCTTTCCTTGTATTTTTGTGTATTAGGGTGAGGAAGGGAGCTGGGGCTGGAGGGTTGTTTACCACAGTAACCAAATGTGGTCAAAACTATACACAGTAACCAGATGATGTCCATGAGCAACTGGGCAGCCTTCCCTTGATCTAATGACTCTGCTCCTGCTCACCCAGCCCTAGATAAAACTGCCGTTACATCAATGGACATAATTGTCTTTTGAGTTGGTTACTAAAATATTAGCACAAATATCCAGTTCCATAAATATACAATGAATTCAGATTTTTGTTTAGTCAGAAACACTCTATTCTGACATAAAATGTACATTCATCAGGTTGGCTGTAACTTTGAACTCAAACCGTCAAAAACTTATTTAGAAGATGTGTTTTCTTTTGGCAGTATGTCTGGAAATAACTTAATAAGTTGCTATATTCTTCTTTTTCCTAGGCATCATTAAAGAAATCTATTCTGTCAACTACTTCTTTATAATATCACTTTACTAGAAATAATGTGCTTCAACAGATTTAAATGACAGTGGCACATTACCATATGCCCATTAAACATGTTTAATTACCTGACAGGTTAATATTTATGTAGGCTACAAGTACCATAAATAATTTGACTTAACTATTGGTCTTCATTTTAATGGGATTCTGTTTTTTATTTTTGGAGGGGCATTTTTATTTTTCTTTTTGTCATCAGAATGTATGTATGTGTGTATGTATGTATTTATTTGTTTATACAAAGAGAGATAGAAATGTCAGACATTTGCTATTGAAACTGTTTTACCATAATATTATACAGTTTATGAAGCTGTCTTTCCACAGATATATGTTAAGAACATAAAACAGTTACTGTATGCAAGACACAGAGACATTTATCTCTGTATACTTTTTCTGTCAATGGCCAAAATGACATGGAGAAGAAAGAGTGTAACAGGACAAATATATTAAAACCCTTCCTCAGTGATTTCTTGCTAAGGGACTTTTATATTTTTTTGTGTTCTCTAAAAATATTATACTCTGATGTACTCTTAGAATGGGAAGAGTCCACACGCTCTTCTCTGTAAAATGTTTAAATATCCTGCATTGCCAAAAGTAAGAAGAAGTTCAGGAACTATTAACCTGGAATATACTTAGCAAATGTGACTCAGTCAGTCCCCACAGGTGTTTGACGCACATCACCTCCACTTAAACTCACTTTTACTAACATATTGGAGGTATTATATTCCTTTTAAAAAGAGCTACTTACTGACCCACTCAGCTGAAGACATAGTTGCCTTGACAGAAACAGATTCACAGAGAATGAGGATGAGCAGAATTAAAAAAGAAAAAGAAAAAAAAAGTGTTGAAACAAGTGGCAATAAAATAAATGAAGAAAGAAATCCTGTGTTTGTGGTGCCATTTCCAATGGATGGTTTTCCAGATCCCACTTTGCTTTACAAATGCATGCTTATATTGCCAAATTTCATGGAAATGAGCAGCACAGCCATTTAAAAGACATAAAATAAACATCCTTTTTATTACAGTGAAATGCAAATATCAAGTCTTAACAAGTAAATCTAGGGTCTGCAATTTTAAAGCAGCAATAACAATAACCTCAGGGTATGCTTTCATTTTGCAGTTGACTTTATGAGAAGAAACTGTTATTTCTGTGTGGCACTTCAATGAGCCAGAGCCATGCTTTTTCAAGTCAATACGGTGGCACTCTAGTAGTAATAGTGATGGAAAGTCAATAATTATTGGTGAATTAAATCATGCTGTCCATCACACTGCTCATGACAATGTTTTTAACCTTTTTAAAATTTAACTTTTAGAGTTTACATAAACATTTCTTAGGAAGATTACACCTAATCAGGAATATCAGTTAACACTGTGATGAAATTCTGTTAGTAGAAAAGATCTAACACATTCCCTTGAAACCCTAGCAATTATATTTTAAGATTTTTAACGGATAGAAGCCATAAATCTAGGGTTTTCTTGTCTGTGGCTGCCTTTCCAGAGACACGTGAAAACATCGACACATATTTTAAAAAATAGGAACTTTATATCTAGCCTCTATACCAATTTAAAATATGTGAAGAATATACATAAACAGAGATCCTGATCCTGAAAAAAAAAATGTATCTTTGTAGATATGAAACTTTTACTGATTTTATTTCCTTATACACATGAAGTCTACATAAGAAAGTTATTTGTACACCTGATAGTGATTTCTAGATGGAATTAAAGTGATACAGCAACTTAAAATAGTCCCAATATAAAGACTGCAAGCTGTGTCTTAAAACAGCAATAACAACAGTAAAAATGTTTTCATTTATGACTCATGATTGAGAACAGTATGCAAACCTGTTTAACGTTCTATAGAAAAGGTAGCATACAGAGCAGATGCTTTGAAATATTGCCCAGGGAAGAGTAAAACATGTACAACTGTGTTTAATATTGCAGAGATTTTTAACACCTTGTTTTTATTTCAACGTTGACCTGGCAAACTCTGAGAAGTCATATGATCCTACTGCTCATCTCAAAGAATCCAAGATAAAAATTGTACTGCAAGTCCTCTAGACAGAGTAAATATCATTTGACTTTGTTTATGGTCAGTTTTTGTTTATGATGAATTTTAAGGATCTCAATGAAATCACTGTGTCGGATGGTTCTTTTGGAACCTTTGCACCAGAGTAGCTTTTCATTTGTTGGCCCTGAACACCAAGACTTGGAGTCCATTTACGTCTATTGGATTTTTCACAGTCATTTCTCACAAAGCAAATGCAAGTTTGATAGCCAAGCTGCATGGCTAAAACAGCATACACACACCTTCCCAGTATGTGCTCAATATTTAATGGAAGAAACATCATGGTCCCAATAAATAGACAGAAAACTCCATTGTGAATATCTTTTTCTCTCTCACACATGTGCACATTAAGTGAGAATTGGCTGGTTATTTTACACTTCTAATAAGCAGGCAAAATAGGTAAACTTCATAGTCAAAGTCCTGGATAAGAATCTTCCATTGTATTTGGTTCTTCACCTATCAGAAATGTTCTTTTCTTAGTTTAAATACAAAGCTTCTCTCCAAAAATCTAGAACTAAAATACAAACTGTATGATGTGCTGAGATAGGTGACAGACCTACCATGAGACTTCAGCAGAAATATTTTTCCAACAATCCAGTCAACAATTCTTGTTCAAATATCCATTTAGTATCACCGGAGGCATATCAGAACTGCAAAACTCTCTATGTGTAGGTAAGCAGAACTTAAATCCATGCTGAAGACTTGACTCTGACCTTGTTTGTAAAAAAAATTAGCAGGTAATGGTAAGAATGGGAAAATTAATGTAAATCCGTTGCATCAGGGGTGAACAGAAAACAAAAGCAGGGCTCAAGCATGAAATATGATTAACTGTGTTATCTGTTATTATATTACCACATTATGTCATAAAACAATGGAGCCAAGTTTAGAAAGCTTGTCCCCAACTTGCTATCAGCACTAACAGTTCTGTCATTGTCTAGCCCTCCTTATATCCCTTTTCAGTAGCAGAGATGTTAAGTGCAGTAGTTGTCTAGATCACAGTGATTTGCTTTTTTGTTGTCTATTTGCATTGAAAGTGATTCTGTTGATGTGGTTCCACCACATTCTGAAAATGAGCTGGCAGAAATTAAG
The DNA here is from genome assembly GCA_013396635.1 of Penelope pileata. Taxonomy (NCBI): domain Eukaryota; kingdom Metazoa; phylum Chordata; class Aves; order Galliformes; family Cracidae; genus Penelope; species Penelope pileata. The sequence continues at coordinate 51,867 of WBMW01003635.1, read as the reverse complement.
TAGAAAAACAAGATAAAAATGATGGCAAAAAGCATCAGTCTGCATTCACAGCTTGACTATATGAAATTAATTAGAGAGAGAAATTAAGTATTTCTGAACACTATTCTCATTTGCCTCAGTAATGACATTTTATTTAACTTATAAGAATTACAATGTACTTTACCTGGAATAAGGTAGTTTTGGAGTTTTTATATCTTCTTGATTAACAAAAATATATTGTCTTGCATAACTTTGCTAAGAAATAAACATTTATTATAAACAATTTGGACTTGGAAGAATGTAAATTTAATTCCACTGGAATTCACTCTCAGATTCCATGTTGAGGGCTCTTCACATATCTCGTAGCAGCTGCCACTCCATAAGATTGTGGTACTCTCTAAAACAAAACAGCACTAGGGATCCATACTGTAGATCTTAAATGATTTAATAAATAGCCTTTTCGTTAGAAAACTCCTTGTAATTACTCTACTATCAAGACTACTACATACCAAATAAAAAATAATTAGTTGGAAATTATTCATTAAAACTCACAAAAAATTGGTATAGTCATTTGAAGTAGGCAAAAGTCTCATGTACTGGTCATTGTGATCAATCTGTCAAATTAAATTAAATAATCCTAAAATTAAAAAAACAGCAATACCGTGCTGATTTTACTTACTGGCTATGAGTTAGCAGAGAATTGTTACCAGGATACAGTATGCACCGAAGAAATGACCACTTACTTTGCATGATAAAAAAAATCCCTGTTGTTGTGTTGTAAAGCGAGGAAAACATGGGAGAAGTTTCCCATTAACGTAGAGTTTTGGCTAAACAAAATACTCATCTACACTCAAATACAGTATAAAATGTCATAGCATAGCACAAACCTTTAATTATTTATGCCTTGCTATAAGCATTTAGACTGTCTCCTTGAAAAGACAGTATATGGTGAGCAAAGTGATTAAGCTGTTCGTCCCAATTCCTAAAATTAGTAAAAGGAAAGTTAGTAATTCAAATTCATTAATTAGTTATTAATTTAAAGTGTATTGGGGAAGGAAGGGGTGAAATAAAGAATTCCTTCTCTTATAAGTTTTTCATTGTTCTACAGAAAAACACCTTCCAAAAAAAAAAAAATCTGCACTTTGATTCTCAAAATGACGTTTTCTTGCTTTTAGACTGATGCATTTACATATTTTATCTAAACTATAATCTATATTGTATTTTAGTTTGCTTTTTTTTTTTTTTCTTACCCTTATGTTCACACTTTGCATCTACAGTGGAATTAATTTATTTTGTCCATTCTTTCCCTCAGTACACATTGCAGACTTTAGCTGTAACAGTTCTATTTTCTTTTGGTACAATGATATGGTATCTCTAACTGATGTAAATCTGAGGGCTGCTCTGAAAGTAATGCCTCCTATTTTATGATGTTGGCCCACCACATCGAAGGTGGATGTTGGTGGTATGGCAGTAGAGGTTGAATCTTCCCACCAATATACTATTATATTTTGTTGCCATGTGACAGACAGCAGCAGAGGGGCAGTCTGACAAAATCACATCTGACAAGGAAGTGCATATGAAGAAAAGGTGTGTCACTGAATTCCTCCATGAAGAAAAAATGGCACCCACTGACATTCAGGTGCTTGTTTGGTTAATAGAGACCAAACAGTAGACATGAGCACAGTAAGGTGGTAGGTAGTGCGTTTCAGCAGTGGTGACAATAACGTGAAAAACAAGCCATGTTGCAGATGGCCGTGCAGATTTTTATGGGCGTCGCATGCAAGCTCTTGTACATTGCTGGCAAAATGTCTAACAAATAGTGGTGACTAAGTTGAAAAATAGTGTTTTGTAGATGAGAATTTGCTCTGTCAAATACTGTTATTGTGCTCTTTGTACCTGTTGTAGTTTCCATGGAAATAAGGAGGAAGCATTACTTTCAGAGCGACCTACATATATTAAAAAAAATAAAAGAAAGAAAAATAACCACCAGGAAAAAACCAAAAAACCATAGAAATAAGTAATTTCTAGACCTATTTATATTGGCAAGACTTTCTCTGGTTGCAACAAGCCATTTTGTTGAGGTGACGCTGGAATAGATTATTTCTTCAAAGACCTGTATGTACTGACACGATAGCAAAACAATGCTCAACATATTCCTTTCTCTGGACTGCTTCTAAAAGGGAAACAAACCTCCTAATTTCCAAAGCACACCCATTATCATCTCCGCTGATTGTGTTTGTTCATTCCCTCATCCTTTCTGTAACATATTGCTCAGTTTATTTTACACTTAGATTATCAAAACTTTGACATTTGGTAGAGTATTGTATCATATTATATTATACTGTGTTATATATAAATGGAAACATACCAGTCTTCAAATTTTTGTATTTTGTACAAAAGTTTTTGTACATCTCATATAAAATATAAAGAAAAAAAATCTTAAGTACAACAGGAAGCACAAACGAGATCTCACATCTTTCACTAGAAAAGGCTTCATACAAAAAAAGAAATAACAAAAAACCAGAAATAGCTTCCTATCTTTTGTTTTCATTACATCATTCTTCACCAGCAACCTCTTCAATAAATCAAGTTTTTTAATCTTCTCCTTTATTCAAAAGGCTAATTTCACAGGGCACAAAAAATATCTAAGCCATCCCCCATAAAAAACGAAAGAAACTTTTACATGTTAAATTTAGTGATCTCTATCCAAATGTGACTTCCTACTTACTTAGCCACTTAATCATTTAATATATTTTAAAATTTTAAATTCTAAAACATATGGAAATGAAGATCTCTGAAATGATGATGTACTGGGACCTTATAATGGAAAACAGCAAGAAAACAAAGTTATGGCTGTACTGGTGAAACTCAGAACCAACTGAAATGGCATGAAGTGTTTTGTACTTTTGATTTTCAGCAATCATTTGTTGGATGTCACAGTCAAGAAGCTGATAGCTGATTTTATTTTTTTTCTATCTGTGCCAAAGTTTTTCTTAGGAAACATCTGATCTTGATCTGATCAAGGAGCTGAAGGTTCTCTGTTAAAGGGGAAATTAATTTCATTGTATCTTCTTAACAAAAATTGCCTAAAGTTTAGCTGATTTTGTTATTAATAACAAAATTTAAAATTTTAAAACATATGAAAATTAAGTATCTGTCAAATTGTCTTGTTGACCATAAGTCAACAGATGATCACTGAAAACAGTACAAAATACTGTTTCATTTTAGTCTGCCATTAGTGGTCAAAAAATAGATTTAGTGTCTATTAAAAAAATAATGACGGCTACTCTATTATCAATAGAGTTCTGCAAAGGATTCGTTTTTCCCTCTTCTTTAAGGAAACATGGGGCTTTGGAAGCACAATAAAGATAGATCTGGTAGTGCAAGTCCAGAGGAAGGCAGAGAAGATGATCAAAGGGTTGGAGACCTCTGAATGAAAAAACAGTTGGGAGAGTTGGGTTTGCTCAGTCTGGAGAGAGAAGATTCTGGGGAGAACTTATAGCAGCCCTCGTTACCTAAATACAGCCTACAAGAAATCTAGAAATGGGCTCTGTCAGGGAATATGGTGATAGGACAAGAGGTAATGGATTTAAACTAAAAGAGAGCAGGTTTAGATTAGCTATTTGGAAGAAATTCTTCACTATGAGGGTGGTGATGCTCTGAAACATTTTCCGGAGAAGCTGTTAATGCCCTATGTCTAGAAGTGCTTGAATGCCAGGTTGGATGGGACTGAGCAACCTGGTCTAGTGGAAGTTAGCTGTGCTCACAGTATGGAAGTTGGAACTAGATGATCCTTAAGGTACCTTCCAACCCAACTCATTCTATGGATTCCATGATCATTTTTGTTTATTTTAAGCAGTCACTAAATCAAGAGACGAATAAGAATGAAAGTGATATTAAGGAAATTAAAAAAAAAATCCCAGAAAATTTGCTAAAGTTATAGAACTAGTTCAACCATAACTTAAATGACAAATCTACACCTCTTAAGTAATATTTCAAAATATTAAAACTTCCATTGCAGGTCTGTTACCACTACTCATGATTTGACCATAATTCTTTTGAATTGTTCTAATTTTAGTTGATAAAAAGGGCATAAAAATAGAAAACTGATGTTCTACAAGGTACAAACCCATAAATCCCCAAATGTTAATCGTTAAAATGGTGCAATTATTTTTGAATGTAGAATCATATAATGGCTTGGGTTGGAAGGCACCTTAAAGATCATCCATTTTCAGCCCCTCTTGCTGTGAGCAGGACTGCCACACATGAGATCAGGATGACCAAACTTAAGTCATGAATATATTTTCCAAGCACCTGGACATGATTGTGGTAGTAGGAGACTGGTTTGTTATTTTTGTTTGCTTGTTTGTTTGTTTCTGTTTTGTTTTTGTTTTGTTGTTGTGGGTTTTGTTTCTTTGTTTTTTACAAGGAAAAGTAAACTAAACTGACTTATTTCAAATCTACTGAAAAGAGAATTTGATTATGGCCTTTTGTCCAGATTTTTCTGCCTGCCCCAGATCATCTAAACAAGTTGTAGAATCACAGAAACACTAGGTTGGAAAGGACCTACAAAATCATCTAGTCCAACCGTCCTCCTATCACCATCCCTACCCACTAAACTATAAAACCATATCTTGTAGCACCTCATCCAGACGCTTCTTGAACACCACCAGGGACAGTGACTCTACCACCTCCCTGGGCAGGCCATTCCAGTGCCTGACCACTCTTTCAGAGAAGAAGTTTTTCCTCACATCTAACCTAAATCTCCCCTGGTTGAACTTGTGGCCATTCCCTCTCATCCTATCATTAGTTATCTGGGAGAACAGGCCGACCCACTTGTCATCACAACCTCCCTTCAGGAAGTCGTAGAGTGCAATGAGGTCTCCCTGGGGCCTTCTCTTCTCCAGACTAAACAATCCCAGCTCCCTCAGCCGCTCCTCATAACACTTGTGCTCTAGACCCCTCACCAGTTTTGGTGCCCTTCTCTGGACACCTTCTAGGGCCTCGATGTCTTTCTTGTAGTGAGCGGCCCAAAGTTGAACTTGAGGTGCGGCCTCACCAGAGCTGAGTACATAGTTAGACGCATGTTTCAGGCACTGGTGTCTAATACAATCTATATTAACTATTGAAGATGAAAGCTAAGCTGTCCGTTGTATATTCAGCCTTTGACTTTCTTTCTGTTCTTCCTTCTAATATAAAACCTGTAATACATCAGTCCATGAGGCTATCAGTTCTGTCTTTGTATGTTTAACCTAAAAATCAAGCTTAAAAATTCCTTTTACCAACTAATATTCGATTACATCCATATCCTTTCTCATTCAACAGAATTAATTACTTTAAATGAAGAAATTAATCAAAGTAATATTGGATACCTGAAACATCACCTTGTTTATTTTTCTTACTCATTAGTAAAAAGCCTTCCATATCACATCTTACTCTTCTTAAATTTTAAGAATGGCAGAGATTTCAAATGTATGTAAAATGTCTATTTTAAACTTTAATCTACTTTACAAAATGATCTCTCAGGAGTTAGCAGCCAGCATTAAGGCTAAAAACACATTGATTTTTTGAACCTCAAAGAGCTGTCTTTCTGGACAATCTTGCTGGAACCAAACAGTATAATCAGTGCATAATAAAAATTAGGTCACCATTTAAGAATACCTCATTACAAAGTCACCTGAGTTTAGGCAACTCATTAAACAACAACAAAAACTTGAGCATTTCACATTAAGCACTGTCCTCCTTTGTTTCAGTATTTAAGCAAGAAAAACAAACACAAAAACACCAAGAACCAAACCAAGAGATTTTCTAAGCATCAGAGCATGCCATAGAAAGTACTCAATATCTATCAAGGAAACTACCAACAAACCTAGTTTCATGTTTCCAGGTATGAAAAATGAGACTTTTTCTGTTTAGTTTCTGTAATTTTGACTTTTTGTAGCTAATGACTAAATAAATGATTTGACTGAATTGAAGTCGAGCTAAGGAGGCAGTTTTCTCACTGATTTCAGCATATTCTCATTTCAGTCATCTGTCTGCTATATGAAACAAACTACAAAAACAAATGATTGCTTTGGGGCTTACTAATGGCTTTTCCGCACTTGGCTTCATCTTCTTGCCATAAATCAAGTTCCAAGTGACAGTAGCTTTTTGGNAAAAAAATTCCAAGTGAAAATAGTTTTTTGGAAAAAAAAAAAAAAAAAAAAAAACAACCTCTGGCAACTTTTCAGCCTCTCAGTTTGCTTTTCCTGAAAGTCATTTTGCTGCAAGTATAATGAAGAGGATTCCCCAGACAGTCTTTTTCCTTATCTATACAGCCAAAACCCAAATAAATCTGTGTGTTAACATTAAGATAGAAGTTGTCTATACAAACGTGTTTATCTTAGGAGCTGGGCTGATAATGCCATTTAAGACAAAATGATATGTTTTATTAAAATAAATTACTGGCCTAGTGAAAGCGGAGGCCTTTACAGACAGTGCAACAGCTGAAACAACAGAGTATGTGGGAGCCAAGATGAGCTTTTGAGCTTAGTACCAAGATAGAAGCACTGAATTTAACTTGATTAACTAGAAAATTTACTTTGTAAGTGCCACGCATAGCAATGATCATAAAAATGGTTTTCTTTACAAGGAAATCCACTGTAACAAATAACTGATTTTAGATGGGATTTAAAAATAAAAAAAAGTCTGTACTGTTCTAGAATAAATTTTTTTTTGAAAGGCAGAAAATCTGAATGACTACAGAAAGAACAATGCTATTTACTGTTCAGATTAAATATTTATTTATATGTATATATTACTTGAAAATTAAAGGGTTTGTAAAGCCAACATGTCCGGCTTTCTCTCTGGCGCGATCTTTTTAAATTACAGTTTAAAATAATTCAGAAATGTGCTTTTAAGTCAGTATCTGCTAAAGTATGTCCACAATATGAAAGACCATGGTGTCAAGCCGAGACTCAGATGAGTTGATGGTGCTAATGAAAAACCTGGCTCTAATTAGTCCTACTTGCCTGTACTGATGGAAAAGTTTAATAAAATACTTCCCCTTGGAAAACTAGCTTATGGTGAATTTCTGATGGTAACTTTATTAATGCATCTTTACTGCAGAAATAAATGGAGCAGTCAACTACAAGCCAGCTGCAGAACTTCAGTTTACAGCAAGCACTGAAACAGCTGGAGTGATACGTACCATAACAGGATTTTGTATCATGTCTCAGAGTAAATCTTATTCATATAAGCTCCTCTGTTTCCATGGAGCCATTTAAATCACAATTCTTTGAGTGTTTTACCATACCCAGAATCACAGAATTGTAGGGGGTGAAAGGGACCTATAGGGATCATCTAGTCCTATCCCCCTGCTAAAGCAGGTTCCCTAGTGTAGGTTACGCAGGAAAGCATCCACACAGGTTTTGAATATCTCCAGAGAAGGAGACTCCACAATCTCTCTGAGTAGCTTCTTCCAGTGCTCTGTCACACTGAAAGTGAAGAAAATGATTAATTCCTGACATTTTAGGCAGTAAGATGTCCTAAAATGTCCTTTGGGTCCTTGAGAGAGAAATATTGTGTTGAAATCTGCCAGCTGGCTATGCTATACCTTACTATACATATTTTAAAAAAAGAAAAAAAAAAAAGAAAAAATGCGTGAGTACTGTTTCATTGATAGATGTCTGACAGTTGATGTGATTTAAGAAAAGGAATTGAAATTATACCAGACAAAGGAGAGAGTTCTATTTAGCCTGAAAGAATTCTTCCCCAGATAGTTTTGGCTAAGAATGTACACCTGTTAAATACTTTCAGACAACAGTGCATGACTAATTTTAGCATGACCCAAATCTAAGTATTCCTGCTGTAGTATCTACTGCTTTCATACAGTGTTATTAACATTTTTGGCAAAAAGGAAATATGCCAGCCACTTGGAAAATTCAAACTAAGCCATCCTGAGCAAATCTATTTTAAAAAATGTTTGTTTCTACCACTCATCGATAGGTATGATGATTCATTGCCTTTTCCTAGACAGTCATCTACATCTACAAAGTCATCAGAAATCTATCCAGAACAAGTGGCACTGAGAACATAGAAGACGGAATTAGCAGGATGAGGAGGAATATCTCCTCTGCTAGCCTGTCCTTGCAGAAAAAAAACCAGTAGTAGGGCATGTAACCAGAGAATTTGATCAAATTAAAATGAATCTTCATCTTGTAAAAGGAAACTTTTTTTTTTTAATTAGGATAACTAATAAAAAAACTATGAAATAAAGACTGTTAATTGTTGCAACAAAGCAAGGAAGATTTCTTTGCTTTTAGTGTTATCCAGTTCTGGGTTCTCTAGTTCAAGACAGGGAACTTCTAGGGAGAGTCCAGCAGAGGGCCACAAAGATGACTAACAGCCTGGAGCATCTGCCTTATGAGGAAAGGCTGAGTGACCTGGGACTGTTCAGCCTGGAGAAGACTGACAGGGGATCTTATCAATGCTTTTCAATCTCTAAAGGATGAGAGTCAAGTAGAAGTAGCCAGGCTCTTCTCAGTGGTGCCCAGAGACAGAACAAGAGGCAATGGGCACAAACTGTAACACAATAATTCAGTCTAATTTCAAGACCTCATTAATAAAGAATTAGATCATAAAAATATCATGAATGGTAACCAATTTTTTGGACATACTGCACGTCACAAAAAACTGTTATCTTTTGGAGTAATAGATGTAAGGATTTTAGGGCTCAGAAGTAAGAATTTAGGGATACAAAGAAGGTGAAGGGTCTAGAGGAGAAGACGTATAAAGAGTGACTGAAGTCACTTTGTTCAGCCTAGAGCACAGGAGACCTTATCGTAACCTACACCTTCCTTATGATGGGAGCAAAGGGGCAGGTGCTGATCTCATCTCTCTGAGGGAATGACATGAAGCTGGGACAGGAGAGGGTCAGGCTGGATATCTGGAAAGGGTTCTTCACCAGGAGAATGGATGGGCACTGAAATAGGATAGCAAGAGAACTGGTCACATTGGCAAGCCTGACAGAGTTCACGAAGCACGTAGTCAGTGCTCTTAAATGCATGGTCTGATTTTTAGGTGATTGTGTGTGGAGTCAGAATTGGACTTGATGATCCTTATGGATCCCTTCCAGCTTGGGATATTCTACAATTCTGTGATTCTATATGAAGTTTCATACGAACATTAGAAAAACTTCTTCACTTTGAGGATGACATAGCACTGGAACAAGCTGCTCGGAGAGATTGTGGAGTTTGACCATCACATATTTACAGTAATAGATTCTTACAGGTTTACTAATTTTTACATGATTTGTAAGGTACAGTACTTTTGTCAACCATTAGCATTAGTTATCACTTATGTCCCCACACTATGAAGAGACCAAAAACATACATGAACTTAGAAGTCAACCATGTGAAATGGATTTTTATATGTTCTAACAGTTAAACCTCCTACCCCTACTCATCTATAAAGTAAGTCAATAAATGTTTCAAATTATAACGAATGAAAGGCAAGTGTTTTTATTTTCCCTACATACATTCCCATATCCAAAGAAAATATTTTAAAGTATTTTACAATGTTATATCTAAGTATTTTACAATTTGTAAGCTATTTCAAGAAATCTGCATCCCATTCTGCATCAGCTTGCACAGTTCTTTTTAAGCCGAAGTTCTATTGGCTACTTTTCTTTTTTTTTTTTTTCACTATTTCACAAAATCCTTTTGTGTGACTGTCAAGCAGCTGTGTTTTGTTCCTTAATCTTCCTTGCACAACTCCCTAGGAGAGAATTTATAACATAAATTGTAAAGTACTATTTTCACAGCAGGAACAACAGTTCCTTCTGAAAAAAGAGACATAATTAAAATAGGACTGTAATTAACATGCTAATTCTGGTCACAAGGTGCTGCAAATAGTGTATAGTATGCTCCCTGAAAGTTGAAGAAGTTCAAAGAAAGATATTGGTTCAACTCTTCAGATTTCTCGTGCAATATCTGTTTAAGATAAACATTTTTAGTGTATGAAGTTATTGCATAGGTATTTTCTCTCTTACCTTGTTTCTGTTCATTCCATTTCCAACTGTCTTTCTTACCAGAAGACCCCTGGCAACAGTCATTATGACTATACAGCAAACAGTCAAGTCAGGTAAACACTAGTATATGCAGTTTATACAGCTCCAGCTGGTACACAGTTTATTTTTCCTCCTGTACAGCTAATACCCAGAATACGTATACTCTTTCTTCCCATTTGTCTAGAAATGAGAGACATCCCACAGCACATTTTCCAACATTACAGCCGTGCCAATTCGTTTGCCTAATTTCTATGCCCTAAAAGATAAATGTCCCAGATGACAGATTACTTCAGAATAGTTCCTTCTCATTTCAACACTACTGGATACAGTGAAATTACAGAAATGGGCTTATCATGGAATCTGTTGTTGGCAGCAGAAATCAAAAAATGTACCTTGGGTACTTTTTTTTTTTT
>WBMW01003635.1:13355-39841 GCA_013396635.1 Penelope pileata | reverse complement strand
GAGGACAGGCTGAGAGAGTTAGGACTCTTCAGCCTGGAGCAGAAAAGGCTGTGGGGAGACCTGATAGCAGCCTTCCAGTACCTGAAGGGGGCCTACAGAAAAGCTGGGGAGGAGCTTTTTACAAGGATAGATAATGACAGGACAAGGGGTAATGGTTATAAACTGGCAGAGGGTAGATTTAAACTAGATATAAGGAGGAAATTCTTCCCTGTGAGGGTGGTGAGACACTGGACCAGGTTGCCCAGCTAAGTTGTTGATGCCCCCTCCCTGGAAGTATTCAAAGCCAGTCTGGATGGGGCTTTGAGCAACGTGGTCTAGTGGGAGGTGTCCTTGCCCATGGCAGGGGGGTTGGAACAAGATGATCTCTAAGGTCCCTTCCAACCTGAACCATTCTATGATTCTATGATTCTATGAAATCAAATATCTGCCCTAGGCACTTTCTCTTCCTTCCTTACACAGTGCCTGTGCTACAAAGATGCTTTATGTCAATAATTTTATAAAGCACAATATGATCAACAATAATAGATAAAACAATGGGCTGAGAAAATAAGCAGTCTTTTGCTCAAGTATCGTATATAGTCTCTCTTCTCAGACAGAAAGAAATAAAATAAAACAAATAGCAATGATAGCAGATACTGAGGTATTCTGCTCTAGTAGGCCTACTCTAGCCCTGCTTCAAACCTGCAATACTCATTGTAGTGTATCATCTACTATATTGTATTTTATTGTAATCATCTACTGTCTCAGAAAGTAGCTGAAATGAAATTGCTTGAGGTCTTCATAGACGTTGAAGAATTTCATCAAGAAACAGTGTCCTGGTTTCAACTGAGAGAATGTTAATAGCACACTGATGTTTTGCTTGTTACTGAGTGATGTGTGCTCTCCTGGAGCCAGGCGGAGCCTCTCAGCAGGGAAGAGCCACTTCCATTATGGTACAGAGGCAGAGAGTGGGGGAGGGCAGAGCCAGGACAGCTGGCCTGAATTAGGCAAGGCTATACCATGTGCCATCATATGGAAGGCTATAAAGCTGTGGAGAGTTGGCTGGAAGAACAAAAACAGCTTGGGGATTGGCTAGGTGTTCGTCAGCGGATAATGAGATGTGCTAGTGAGGCGTCAGTTGGCAGGCAGTTGTATTGTTAACTGAGCATTAGTCAGCAGTGATAAGTGATTGCATTGTTATCTCTTTTGCATTGATATCTCTTTTTTCTTCTGTCTTAATAAATAGTTTTTATCTGAATCCATGAATTCTATTTTGTTTCCAATTCTCTCCCTCATCCCAGGGCGGGTGGGGAGTGTACAAATGGCTGTGTGGTGTTTAGCTGCCTGCTGGGTTGAACCATGATAGAAACCACTATGAAAATCGAAAGCAGAATTCCTTGAAATTGATGTCATGGAAGTGTTTCTGGTTTCTCTACTATGGCAGAATACAGAGGTACCTTCTTTCCTCCTTCCTGAACAAGTTATATTCTTCTATGTAACACTTAAAAAATCAAAGAATTTCACAAGCTGGAAGGGACCTATAAGGATCATTGAGTCCAACTACTGGCTCCACACAGGACTAACCAAAAATTAGACCATAACGCTTGCCAGAATAATTTTTCTATAGCCATTATCCACCATTTGCAAGTCCAAAATAAGTAAGTAAATAAATAAATAAATTTTCAGTAAAAGTAAAGCTATTACATCTGGGAAGATCCTACATTTTGTTTTCTTTGATAAGGTACTGAACACTGATAGCTTTGAATGAACAAATGAAAGTATTGTTTCCCTCAAATGGTTCTCAGTATGAATTTTTGAAACAAAGACCTCCAAAAGAAATAGCATAGACTCCCTTTTTCTGTGTCTTAGTTTCTAACAGAATTTACATTTCTCATAGTGTCTAGTATGAAGCTATGTTTTAGCCTCAGAAGAGAAACAAAACCGGTAACATCCTGGCAGTGTTGAATGGAGCTGAGGACATATTCAGTTCCGCATTCCTCTGCCAATGAAACAGTTGGGGGCATAAGGAGCTGGGAACTGGGAGGGGACAGGACCAGGGCAGCTGACCCAAATTGACCAAAGAGCTATTCCATACCATATAATATCATGTGATTGGTTTTTTGGGTTTCCTGTTGCTTTTGTTATGGAAGAGGTTAGCTGGGAGGAAGGGTCGCTGCTGGCTGTGAGCCCTTGCTCTGCGTATCCTCTTTATATATATATGTATATATATGTACTGTTATTTCTTTGGCTTTCTTTACTATCTTAGTAAATAGTGTTTATCTCAACCCATGAGTTTTACTGCATATTTCTCTACTTGTCTCCCCTGTCCCATTTGGGGAGGAGGGAGGGTGGGTGAATAACTGTGTGGAACTTAGCTATCTGCTGAGTCAAACCATGACAGTTTGTAAGACTTTCAGGCTTTTCCTTAGAAGTCTTGTTTCTTGTCAAATTCAGCATTTTCATGTAGTTTTATAAATAGAAAATCAAAAGCAGTTTTCATTTGTCTAAGACATTCACTCATGGTATAGATAGTTGCAATACACAGTCCAGGAAGTTTAGGTTGTGTTGGAACGTGCACAGACTTACTCTGGTAAAAGAAGAAGACCTAGTCCTCTGTCTCTACTTGAAATGGTATCACCTTTCCTGAACTTTTCTTTTATGCTTTTTAAAGTTTCAACATCCAGAAGCTAAAGACTTCATTTATGTTCATAGTTTCTAGACAGCCAAGTGCTATAGCTTGATCACATGGCAAGAACAAAATAAAACTGGGTAAAAGCTTTAGTGGATAGAACTGTTGTTACTGCCACAGATAGAGAAACTCAATTTTGTCAGTAAAATATCCATATATTGGCAAAATGCTTATGTTCTATGGTGCACAAGTGACTTGTAACAGTTAAAATGGATTAAGCTAACTAACAAAAATGAATATAGGTGGATATTTTAACTTCTGTAAAGGTCCTGATTTCACCTGCTTCCTATATTAGGGTAGCAATACTTGTGGGTTGAACCGTGGTTTAACTCTGACTTTCTTCTCAAGGTCCCCTCTTACACAAGATTCAGCGCAATTGCCGAGCTGTGTCTGTGATAACACTCTTACAGAAAAATTTAAAGAACATTTGAAAGTTATGTGTATATCTTGTGCAACCCAGAGTCACACCTCCCCTGAGGTTGAGTGAAAGCCATCTAAGTGGACCGCAGATCCAAGACATTCCAATCTGTTTTGTAATAGATTTTATCTGTTACATCCTTTTCACATCTATCCTATATGTTTATTTCTAGAGCAGCTATGTGAGGCAGCAAGATACTCTTTCTCACAAAGGCGTAATCAAATGGAGTCTTTTCCACAAGGCTACTGTTGAAAACTATACAAAATGAAGATTTGTCTGAGACTGCAAAGTAGAAGCTTGTAATAGAATTACTTATCTTCAGGTCTAATACATTTAGCACTGAATTATTGTTTGTCACGGAAATCTGTATAGCAAGGAACTGCATTTAAAGCTCCTTGAAATTTTAATCCTGCAAAAACTTCCTTACCATGCCCTGTTACTCTGTGTGGTCCTTGCTTTCACTGATGTTACCCTTTTACCTAAATCTACAGTCAGCATCTTTGTGAGTTCTCGTATATTCTCATTTACATTAAATATGTAAATCTATTCCTGAGGCAAAAATATGTTCCATCAATTGGAAAAGCTGTAGGTATTATGACTGGAAACTGCACTTTTTTTTCAAATTTCACACATTTTAATTAGATGGTCAATTTTTAATTAATTTAAAATGAAAATGACTTAAATGCTTTGCCTAAGAACTAATAACATTCATATTTTGTTCATCTGACATTTTTGATATCTGAATATTTTCTTTCCTGTGTAATCCACTGTAGGGAATCTGCTTTTAGCAGGGGGCTTGGACTTGATGATCCTCAGAGGTCCTTTCTACTCCATATGATTCTATGGAATGCATAGCATTACAAACATTTTTTCTATAGAATCTGATTTTAGCATTGTAGTAGTATTGAACTATTTGAGTAAGAAGAACCCCAAACCCACATATGTCTAACAATTAAATGATCAACAAATGTAGAAAAAAAAACATCTTATTTTACGGTCAGTCAGTGTTAACAATCATACAACTCTTCTGCCTTTTTCACCATAATAGCCCTCAATAGATAGATGAAGGCTATTTCTTCTCTAGAAACCCCTAAATGAGAATTTCAGTTGATTTAGAACACTATCTTTCAAAACACATGCTTAAACATTTTAAGAACACAGACCTTTAAATACATTTCAACTAATTCTGTAGGCAAGGAATACTTCTTTTACTTGAATTTTCCTACTGATTTCTTGCTTTTTTAATTTTCTCCTTCCTTTTCCTATGTTCCTTTAATTTTTAATGCAGTATGACAATGTGGTTCCATTTTCATGGAAGCTGTACATAAAAAGAATTTTCATCACTCAAAATGATGCAGGGAAAAATTCATCTTAGAAGTTAGAAACAAATCTATGATGCTCTTAAAATATAAACGTAATTATTAGTCTTACCATTTTCATCAGCTAGGCTTAGAAGAATTTTTAAAATATAACAGAAGGAACAATGTTGGCATTAGAGATGACAACTTTAAATTTTAATTAAAAAGGTTTGCTTACTCTAGACTACCTCTAAGAAAAAATTATGTATGTGATGTTTTTCTTTGACTACAACAGTAACACCGAGACTATTGACAATGGTTGAAAAAGGAAATAAAAGTATCAAAATAGATCTTTCCTTTTTACTTTTTTTTAATATAAATCCAAACTCCAAAAAAAAAAAAAAAAGGAGAAAAATAACCTGCTTGTCTACCTTTGTTTGATGAGAAAGAAGGATGAAAATATATATGTATATTTAAACCTCTCAATATTTTTTTTCTAAATTCTGTCAAGCAGTCTGATTGTCATTAGTTCATATAAACAGGCCCTTAACAATTAGTTCTGCAAAACAAAAAATGCCATGTGGTATCACAATGGAAAAAAAATAATTTTCAGCCGTAGAAGCTGAGGAGTGTAATATTTCATGAAGTGTCTACAAATCTGTTTTCCGTTTATCTTTAGCAGACAGAATGAAACATTCAGGTCATTGCAGTACCAGCAGTTACTACTATGAGCACTATCTAGACAACAGACTTGGCAGTACATTTATATCCTCACCCCTGCAGGACAGTTTTAAAAAAATGATTTTTCCTTTACTATCTTCAAAAACTTCTTACCAAAGTAAAAACGCAATTCAGGTGACATGTATATTTGAAATTGAAAAAGCCCTCTGCTTTTTTATGTGTGTTATCTTGGGGGGAGAAGTCTTGTAGCAGCTTAATGTCTTCTAAAAACCGTGTTATTTCTCAAGGTCACTGTTAATTGGGCAAATTTCTGTGTAAACGCTGATCACACAAAGCTAAGCTACCCAGTGCAACAGTAAAATGTAAATCAGATGCATTTATAAAGCATCACTTTTTGTTCATTAACTGATTGACTTTTTATATACAATGCTCTCCAATTTGATTTCTCTTCTTTGATCTATTCAGTCATACTCAAATTACCATTCCATGATCAAGTCATATGTAAGCTATCAAAGTATTACATGAAAAAGATTGTACTTAACAGCATCAGGACTATAATAGCACTAGTTTGAAAATATTTTAACTAACTTTCTTGAAGTGAAACCTCCCTTGCACAATGATCTAATGCTTTCAGACCGAAGAAATAAATTCAGAAAGAACTTACCACGTAAAACAGTGAGTCTTGTGGACACACTTATTTCACCAACACTATTGGAAGCCACACACTCATAAATAGCTTCATCTCGTGGTGTGCGCAGTGGTTGGATTCTGAGAACTGATCCAGATCCATCATCAAACTCTATTACCTATAAAAGGAGACAACAGCTGTCACAGGTGTTGTTACAAATGCCTATCCCTCCGTTAGTCTGTACACAGTGATGTCAGTATTTTTGACATCAGAGCCAGGTTCATTTTTCAAATACATGTACCATGACAAATTCAAACACAGGTGGGAATAGAGGCAGTGCTGTGTAATATTCAGTGCTGAACATTCAGTGGCCACTCCAAGATAGTTTCAAGAAAGGACAAGATAAACAAAAAAGCAAACCAAAACAAACAAACAAAAGCTACCACCACCAACAAAGCAGCTAACAAGCTCTATAAGAAAGTATTCTGTAACTTAATTCCCTTTTATCTCGAAGTCCATCACCAGTCTTTCTCCATTCCCTTAACTTTACCTTTTTATGTCAGTTACTTTAGTTGCTGTTACTGCAGGTTATACTTGCACCTTACTCACTGAATGCACTTCAACACTTCAACAGCTCCCAAGTGAAAAAGTCTTGACCACTTCAGAACAAGATAGAACTACTCAGTTTAGCTATGCATTTATCCCACGAAATGTTAGTAAATTTATCCAACAATATATTAGAAATTATGTACTAGTTAAAAGACTAAATAATTAGGCTAAACTTTCAGGTTCAGGTTCCGTTTTTTTTATTTGAAATATTTATAGAAGTAATATGAGAAAGAATGTAATATTTATTTTCATTCAAATTCATTCATTTCAAATTCATATAAGAAAGAATTTGATTGCTTTTGCCTCCTTCTTGTTCTGTAGTCACAGTCACACCAGATACTGGTGAATACTGCAGCACTCCAAACATTGAAAAGACTTCCCTGTAAATAAATAATTATAGTAATCTGCTTAATCTAAGATGTTTTTAAACTTCTTCATCAACAATATATGTTAGCACTACTACCAGATCAGTTGTATTCATTAAGAAAGGTTAGTCACTTTTTTATTTAAGAGATTATTCACATTTCACCATCATCTATATATGCGTGCACAAAACAACTTCCATATATGCCTGTTTACACATATTTGTGTCTGTGTGTTTGATTTATACACAAATAATCTATTAGACCTCCACTCTCATTGAGAGTAAGAGAGAAAAAAAGTACAGAGTTGGGAACTGTTATTACGTAGGTTACTTTGAAAGTAATGCCTCCTATTTATTTCCATGGAAACTACAACAGATGTAAAGACACAACAACATTGTTTGATATTTGAGAGCAAATTCTCCACTACAAAACACTATTTTTCAACAGAGTCACCACCATTAGCTATGCATTTTCATCAGCAATAAACAAGAGCCTACATGCCATGCTCATAAAAATCTGCGCCAGTGGAGGTGACACACTGTTTCTGTTGCCACTGCTGAAATGCACCACCCACTGCTACAACGTGCTAACATCCACTGTTTGGTAGCCATAAATATTCAGCAAACATCAATGAATGTCAATGAGTGCAATTTTTTCTTCATGGAGGTATTCAGAGAAATACCTTTGCTCATATGCACTTTCATGTCAGATGCTAATTTGCTGGACTGCGCCTCTGCTGCCATCTGTGGCATGGCAACAAAATGTAATGGAATATTGGTGGGAAGGTTCACCCTCTATTATCATACCACCAACATCCACCTCTGACATTGTAGACCAACATAATAAAGTAGGAGGCACTACTTTTGGAATCAGCCTCATAGTTTATCGTGATTAGCCTATCACCAATTAATTGTAGGAATTGCTCAGGTTTTTTTTGGAGTTGGAGAAGTCTAAATAGAAATAAAATAGTAAACTGTTTTTCTGAGAAGAAACGTGTTCCATAGCCCACAGGTTAAATCAATTTTCCCTGTTCTTTAAGGTAAGCCATTGACATAAAGAAACTTAGACAATGAAAAAGCTCCATCTGCTCTTAATGCAAACTAAAAAACAGTAACCAGACTTCTTGATAAATTGACACTTATGGGAGAAAGAAGAATCTCATTGTCCAAAAGAGAATGAAGTCATATTAGTTGCACATAAAAATGAAAGAATGGGATCCAAATAGTCCCAGTCATTAAACTTAAAAGGAATAATTATATTTCTTTAAATATGAATGCTGAATAATCTTAGATGAATGATCAGTAGAAACAGTTGTGTCGGTCTGGGTTTGGCAGATGTTGCATAGTTTAAACTTCAAGTCTGATGTCTCCAAAATAGGGAGCTCTCCTGTCTTTCATACTATAGATAGTTCATACCATCTTTCTCCCCATTTTCTGAAGTAGAGTTAGAACAAAACAAAAAGTGTTTATGAAAATACACAGAACCAGCCTTACGCCACATGTGGAATGATGCAATATTTTTTTTTTTAACTTTTTTCTCCTACCCATTTTCCTTTTAAGTTCCTCTGACCAAGACTTCTTAGTAACGTAAATTTATTTTTCTAATTTGTATTATTTGAATTGATTTGAAGCAAGAGGAAAAGAAAGAATCCTCCTATATCATGTTTACTCATGGTGTATATTTACAATATAAATGAATTAAGAAAGATGAATAACAAAGTTCTACAAAGGCTTGTTTTAGGCTTTAATTTCAGAAACAGTATGTTGCTCTCACTAACTGAGCAATATCCAGTTTTAAGAATGACCCTGTCAGTATGAACATTACCCATTCTACGATAGTAATTTTCAAATAAAAACCTGGACAATGTTAAGAGGGAGTGAATAAACTATTTATTCTCCTGTTGCTAAATAAGACAACTACTTTACACATCAAGTTCCAGCAAAAGAAGTTCAGATTAAATATGGGAAAAAATACATCATGTCAAGGTTTACAAAAACCTGTACAAGGCTATCCAAGTTCAGTTAAATAATGATAATAAAAATAATAATAATTAACCCCTAGTATCCCCAAGAAAGAAGATAGACTATGTAGCCCTTTGAAGTCACTTCCAACTGTATTTACTAGGTTTCTATAAAGACAAGTGACCAAGTAAAACATTTTCGTGTTCTCTATTAGCAAGTAATCAAACATAGAGAAATATGAAAAATACTAATCTGAAAAAAAAATAAAATCCAACAACTACACACATGCACAACTAGCAAACAAACAAAAAAAAGAAGCCCAAGTAATTATCCTCTATTGGTGTATCTGACTATCTCAAATACTTCTTATTTCCCAAACATGCCCTGTGTGTTTTCTGAATTTCATTTCTGCTGCTGTTCTGTTTTATTTAGAGATTCTACAATGTGAATAGGTGGCTTTATTTTGAATGGGAAAGAAAACTGGTTAAAGTATTTATGTGCTCTGCAATTTACTTGGACACTTTATACAAACACTATTCAAGGATTATAGTAACAATGACAAAATATTTGACAAGTGTTTCCTATTTCTTTGAAACACATTCAATCTTACTTGAGTATACCATTTGTTCAACATTTCACCAAAGGAATTTTTAATACATTTTAAATTACTAATTGATTACAATTCTTTCCAAATCTATTCAATTTCCAATAACAGAAATGAACCTATGCTTCCTAAAAATATGGAGAATAATAGGTACACAGATAACAGTATCTGAAACAAGTAAAACACTACAAATTGCGAAACAAAACTCAACCAACACAGTGAACATGTGCTAAACTCTTCCACAGTTTAGAAGAAGCCTTGAGCAAAAATTTTTGTGACCCGAATAGTCTGTAGAATTTAAGATAAAATTTCTGTGTTAACCCCTCTATCCAATTACAGTTCTGCATATGCTCTATAAGCAGCAAACACTTTCTGTCACTAGCAAGACACTTCTTAATTCCTGCATTTATTTCTCATGTTGTAGTAAATAAAAAAGTAAATAATAATATTGGTTAATAAAGTAATGGCTATATTTTGCATATTGCAAGAACTTCAAATGTCTTTAAATTTGTTTTGAACAACAATAACAAAAAAAATCAATCTGTGCAAAAAATGCAATTATTTTCTTCTGACATAAGTTTAACCAGAGAAAGCAATCTTCCCCAAAACTAAAAAATTTTGCACTTCAATGTTCATTCAATGTTTTGTATGTGTATCTTAGATCATTCACTCAAAAAATATGTGCCAGAACAGTTTTACACACAAATTGTTTTTTCTTGACACAAACATAGATAATTTTTAGCAGTGAAAACAATGAAGAGGCGTAGGGTAAATTACACACTATCAGCCCCAGCTTGATGTCCATTATACATGCATTCTCCCATTTTTTAAACTTTTCTTCATGTTAAAGGTCAAATCATATTTGATATTAATTGTTCCTGCCACTAAAAAAGGGAATATTATTTGTTGCCTTATTTCCCCAAAGAACCTATATCTTTTGAAAAGATTATTTTTACCGTTTCCTTTAATTGAAGGTTGTGGAAAGAGAGGAAACAACTTCCTTTATAGTACTTCCCACAGTTATTGTTAAGAAAAGAATCAAAACCAAACAAATTTTGTATTTCCTCTGCAGCTGCAGAAACTTTAGTGTCCCTTTCATCTGTCTCTGCAACTGTGGTAAGGAACTGTGGTGGTAGAAACTGTATCAGTCTAGGTCTGCTTGGTGCACACTCACAGAAGGAGGTGTCTTGCTCTCCAGGGACAATAATCACTGCATGAATAATTTTCCTCCATCTCCTTTGCAGAAAAACGGGCGGCTGAACAGAAGCGTGTCAAGCCTCACCAGTTGGATTATGCTGGTTTAGAAAGCAGCAGTTGTAGTTTACCCTTTAACTAGCTGTACTTACGTATAAGTGGTTTGAAAAATGAAACTTTCACATGAGCACTCATTAAATTATCCCCGATGGTTATTGCTATTTTGTTTATTCTCTGAGAAGAGAGCACACATATTGGGATTAGAAGTGAGGCTGGAACTTATATTTTTCAGAGGAACAGAACAATGGACCTAATACCTCAAATCTCTGATTGCTGACTTTCTTTCCCTTTTTGTTCCAGACAATTTTAGGTCTTGGGTCTCCTGTGGCTTGACAGATGAAAGAAGCGACTCCTCCAGAAACCCCTGTCTGATCAACAGGTGTTCTTGTAAACTTTGGTGGTGCTGAAACAAACAAACAAGCAAACAGACAAAGTTAATCTAAGTAGTAACCAGGAAAAATAAACCATGTCAAGATTTCAAACTGATGAAAGGAATAAAATATTTTGTTTCTTCAATGATAGTATTCACCTGGAAGAAAAAGCATTAAGAACTAAATAAAAGGTTGGGAAAGTACTTAGAGATTTTACTATTAAATCTGATGCCATCAGAATAGCAAGATCATACATTATATTTTATCACCATTATAAATAAAAAATCCAATTTGTCTTCTGTTGCAAAAATGAGCTCATCTATCAACTCAAAATATATCATGATTCATTACTTGATGTTATGATCAGGGGGTGTGAAGAAAGCAGGATTCTCACCATTAAGCCATTAAAGTCAATGACATTTAGGAGAAATTCCATGATAGTGTTTGTAAGATTGCAGTAGTGGAGCTGAATACCTACATATTAAGAGCTTATGTGGAAAGAACTGTAATATAAGTGATACTTATGCTTGAACACAGTTTCACACGTAATTCCTGTTCATTCCCACATTATTCTACTCTGTCACAAAGAAGTGAAAAAAGATACAACTACTGAAGGAACAGGAGAGGACAGAGAACTGGAGAAATCATTTAAAAAGTAAGAAAGGATATTTTTATTAAATATTTTCTTACCTTCCTTTTCTATTTAAACATAATTAAACTTAATTTATCAGGTTTCTTGAGAAACAAAGCTTTCTAACTTACACCAGTACATGGTATGACTTCTGAAAAATCAATGTAAAATTCTGAGAGTCTAAGCACAGCACAGTGACAACGTACATATGTTCATCCACGTATTTACTACAGTCTCTTTCTTAACTGAGTAGTTTTTAGCAATCCAGTATACCTGAAGGTGCTGATTTGAATTATATGAAGTACTGAGGGTCAATAAATCGTAAAAAAACAACAAATCTTTGCTACATGATCTGTCTTCAGCTATACAGTGGCTCTGCAGCAGCTGCTGCAATTAATTTTTGGTCTCATCTTCAGTTTTCACTTCCTTTCTGTTCTCAGTATCTTTGGTTGTCTTCACTGTTCTATCTCAGTTCTGGTAGCTATGTGCCAATACTGTATTAATTTTTGATCCTAATTTGCAACTTTACACTTATGTCTATCTGCCTATTCTTCTGAATTTCCTTTTCCACAGGCAATACTTCTTGCAAACATATTTATTTAAATTTCAGAATCTCAGAAGGCTACAAGGATGTACATATGTATGTTAACACTGGTAGAGATCCTGAAATAATTTTAAATGCTAAGAAGGTATGATGAAGATGTTATTATAGAACTGACTTGATATGTTGTTATTATGTTGCTACATTAAATACAGGAGCATGAAGAATATCCCAAGTTTATTAAATTAATGGAGTCTATTTTAACCCCTAATGTGTAACTTAACACAAAGTTAACAGGCTGTCCAGAGTTGTTGTTTGTGCCCCACTCCTGGAGGTGTTCAAGGCCGGGTTGGATGGGGCCCTGGGCTATCTGATCTAGTACCAGATCTGGAGGTTGGCAGCCCTGCCTATGGCAACAGGGTTGGAAGATGACGATCCTTGGGTTCCCTTCCAACCCAGCCCATTCTAATATTCTCTGATAATTTAAAAAAAAAAAATGCAGTAAAAATATTATATTCCTGAAAATCCATTATTTTTTCTTTTACAGAGTTCAGGCAAAATTCTTGTTGCCACATTTTCAGCTTTCCAGAAGGCTCAAGCATCCTTAAACTATCTGTTGTGTTAATTTTGTCTCAGGTTCATCAATAACAGATACAATATCTAAAAACAAGTGCAACAGCAACTCTGAGTACAACAAAACAGTGTGCCACTGCTGCTGTGGGGAGCTTACAAAAGCATATCTGATGGCAAGAAAAATCTGCAAGTCATAGAATCGTGGAATGGTTTGGGTTGGAAGGAAAATCCACAACATATGAAACAAAGTTAGAGAAAGGAAACTGAAAATCCTTTCCCAAGTCACAGGATTTATGCCTGGGCCACAGAAAAGAAGAAATATATTCTGAGGAAAAGCATCTGGGTTTTGGCAAAACTGCTATCTTTGAATCCTTTTCTACACACACATTAACTCAGCTTTCTGATATTTAAAGAGACATGACTGATTTAGATATGCTGATGCTCTGTGGCACAAACCGTGGTTGTGAGCCATCAAGTGAAAACTGATGCACTGTCATTCTGTTTTATTCTCTTTGACATTTTGT
Organism: Penelope pileata; assembly: GCA_013396635.1. Taxonomy (NCBI): domain Eukaryota; kingdom Metazoa; phylum Chordata; class Aves; order Galliformes; family Cracidae; genus Penelope; species Penelope pileata. The sequence continues at coordinate 26,715 of WBMW01003635.1, read as the reverse complement.
GAATTCTCTTTTGAACTTCAAGCCAATGAAAGAAAAACACTGTGTGGAAAAGCTCAACAGCACGCAGAAACTATGTATTGTATCTCATAGGAAGCTTTTCAATTCTATATATATGATTCACTAGTAAATTCAGAGACTGGCAAACACATAAATTCAACATCAGTAAAGTATCTTCCTTCCAGACAAGATTTGTTTTGGAAAATTTGCCAGTTTTGCCATGCATTACCAGGGTCAAGGAGGAAAGCAATTCAATTTAAGAACCATGCTGTGCATTAATTCCTTCAACATTTTGTGTACTACCCTGAAACCAGGGGAGCTCCAGATAGTTGAGCAACAAAGAAAAGAGAGGCAATGAAAAGTGGTAAACAAAATGCATTCTTCGCTATGTTAAACTTGTTCTGCAAAACAAACAAACAAAAAACATTAAACCATTAGTTTTTATGTCACTGCCAATCACCATGTTATCTATGGCTGGCACACTTTTACCTACGTACAATATACTGCATTCGTGATAATAATAATAAAAAACGGAAAAGGAGAAATAAAGAAGAATCCTTTTTCTCCTTATCAAACATTGAGAGACAAATTCTTCATTAGTGCAGTTAAGGCAAATGAAACAGAGCTTGTATCAATTTATACTGTAAGACAATTTATCATTCCCGTTGCTGCTGAAGAAGAAATAAACAAAACTCCACATTGAAAACTATGCAAACTGCATTGCTGGTTGTCTAATAGTACGTATGGCAGTATATCTGAAAATATATATTTTCTACAAAACTTAAGTGGTGTTAGAGATAAAACTAGTTTTCTGTATCCAGGTAGAATTCAGGGAAAAAAAAAACTAACAAAGGACTAAAACTACTATACCTCCTTACAAAAAATTCTTACTAAGTTCTGCAGAGCTAGTGAAGTTGCAGAAATAGGGATGAACAACTAAAGTCTTTGGCAGGTGTTTGAAGAATAACAGTCTGTTTCCAGCCCTAGGTGAGTTTTTTCTGGACTTTCTGTGAACTAACAACACTTGCTATGAAGAATGAGAGGGAAAAGAGATGCACAGTTGTTAACATACTGATGTAATTTCTTATTTGTAGATATTTTTCAAGAAAAACAAATTTTCAGGATTATTATTATAAATTATCAGGATTATATTGTTAAGGATACAATTGCACACAGAAGGATAATACTGTTTTAAAGTTTAATAGTTGTTGCGAGGACAAACATTTTTATGGTCAAAAGGAGCTAAGACTATGGTGATATTAGCCAGCCAGCCATGGAGAAAGACAGGCACATTCAATTCATCTTTTCATCATTCAACCAATATGTTCATCTCATTACATAAAAACTATAAGTGTAGGAATATGTGAAATCATGATCAGGGAAAAACAAAAAGTGAAAATTTGTATCTGTTGCCCTTATCCTTATAAAGATAGATAATGAAAGTTTGACACAAATTATCTCCACAATTAATATTGTAGTTTTCTTGACATTGACACTGACCTAAGCTGCTAGGCACTCAGACAGCAAATACAATTACACTGTGCACACGGTTGTACTTATTAACACGAGGGCAATTTTGATTGAGAACTGACAACTATTTTCAATCTCCCTTAACATCATCAATACAGAGCCCAACAGATACTCTGTCCAGCACAATTCATAAACCACAGCAACAATTTACATGGGAATCTTTCAGTACAAATAATCTGCTAAAAGAATCAGAAACAGTAGGTTACCAGCTACCGTATGACAGCGTCTCAGTATTATTTTGTCACATTACAATAAAATTACAATTAAAGTAGCAGTAGCATGATTAAAATAAAAGTAAAATTCGGTTAAAATCAGCTGTTCTTATTTCTGCTCTTACTCAACCCTTCCTGAAGGCATCAACAAAATTGCAACAATACTGTCTATTAAAACAAACTCCACTCTTTTGTCTTGTTTTAGCTTGTTCATCTATCAGTGCCTCTTGATGTGGTTTGAGCTGGCAGGCCTGGAAACACCATACAGCCTTTTGCTCACTCCCCCCTTCTCCCAACTGGGATGGGGGAGAGAATTGAGAAAAAAAGGTAGAACTGGTGGGTTGAGATAAAAACTATTTACTAACAGAAAAGGAAAATAGAATAAAATAACAGTAATGATGATTGTATACAAAACAAGTGATTGTACAAAGCAATCGCTCACTGACCGCAATCGATGCTTAGCCAATCCCCAAGCAAATGGGCCCTCCCAGCTAACTTCCCTTCTTTATATTACATTATGTCATATGGTATGGGATATTGCTTTGGTCAGTTTGGGTCAGCTGCCCTGTTCTTGTCCCCTCCCATCTCCCTGTGCGCCCCCTAGCTCCTTCACTGGCAGAACTGAGAATTGAAATGTCCTTGGTTCTGTTCAACACTGGTGGGTGTTATCAGCCTTGTTTTTCTTCTAGAACCAAAACACAGATTTGTAGCAGCCTGTAAGAGAGAAAGTTTCAGTTAGAAACTAAGACACCTCCCCAGATATTTGCATTGATACTGAATATTGATACATTGTCACAGAAGAAGTGTACAGCAGAAGACTTCTGTAAATAGAAATCACCCCTAAAAGCTTTGCCACCTAAGGGGTGAGGGTGCCCACCCACTGCTGCTTGTTATCCACTTTTTACTCAGAAGTTCATGTGACAGCTATTGAACTGCTGCAAATTACAGCCTGAGATATGAAGGAAAATCACTGGGTCGTCTTTAATTTGAGCTTTAGTTTGCTTAAGGTGTTTAAAGCCAAAGTTTGGCTGTTGTTTCAGAAGATGTTAACCTATCCCATCAGGGGATACAGGAACTTTTAAAGTAGAAATAGTTTACAACTGCTGAGAAAAAAGCTATGTTTTTTTTCCCCCTATATTGAGTCTCCAGAAAATATATCTCTAGGATGATACTAAAATAACTAATTTGGATTGGAACTTTCTCATATCTTTCCCTGAGCATAAAATATCTCTTTATTCATTTGTAACATTTTCTTTTGGTAAGTTTCATTACAATTCTGCAGCAGTGAATAGAATTAACTAAATCATATTTCTTTAGGCTACAGAACTGTCTAATTATTTTAATTATAGTGCTTCATACTCTGTGCTGTTCATTAAGGACATGTTATATTTTTCCTCTGCATTCAAATAAAATGTCTGACAAAATGGTTTATTCTGTTTTTGTTTTTATTTATTTATTTTTTTAATTAGGAATTCAGTCTACTTTCTAAGACTACTGAAAACTATTCTTGAGTAGAGACATTTTTACGGAGGCAAATCTTCTAATTTAACAGGTGAATATGAAGATAAGGCTTCGCTTTCTTTAAAAGTAAATAGACAGCCAAAGTAAAAGTCTGCAGCACAAGCATAGCGAGCTCAGCATGTGGGCTTACAGTGGACACGATACGTGAATGCAGACTCTTAATACTGTTCTCCTTCTGTTTCTGGACTCTCTGTATGGAAGATCCTAGTATATCACAATTAAACTTACAATTACATTTTAACGTATTTTTGAAATATAAAATAGTTTCAGAAATCTGAACAAAAATTTTCAAGGATCATAACCTATCATTTCCTTTGTCATCATTCATAGTCTACACGAATGAAGTAAAACAAACTTCAGGGGAAAAAAAAGAAAGTATGCTAAAATCAAAGCACTAATCACAGTATCTCATATTTACTTGTAAATTAGCATAAACTGATGTTTCAGGAGTGTCCTGAAATAAAGCAGTAACATTTTGGTTGTAAAGATTTGTTTTGTGGCATTAAAAGATGGAAGGTGATACAACCACAGCTGTTCCCAAGGAATCTTTTCATCTGACACTCAGAAATGCACTCTGATCACAAAACAAAAAACGTGGTGTAGCAGGTGTCCAATGCACTTTGGAGCACTGTAGTCATACCATAAGAAGAATCAGTTACTTGCTATACATCCCCTGTGTATAACTGGTCTGGTAACATCAAGTTTCAGTGGGATATATAGCTGGCTCTAAGTCATTTCTTTTTAGAAATTCTGAACTAATTCTTTCCATGCCATACTATGCATATTACACATTCCTTTGCTGAAAACAAAAGTGGAAAAAAAAGAAAAAGAAGCGGAATTATCCTTTATTCACCCCATGTCCCACTTAGCAATATTCACTGTCACTATGCCTAACTGTCTTATCAGGAATTCCTAGATATTCTAAGTTACCAGGCCACAAACTGGTTTACACTCAATGATGATGAAGACTCCTTTCCTGAGAAGCAAAACTTAATTATGATAAAAATGAACAAATAGATATATAGTCTCAGACTGATACTACATCGATATATTACAAATTATGTAACTCTTCTAACAATTCCTCTGTGAGTTAATATAATAAAAAAGCTATTATATATATGCACGGTATTTAATAGAAAAGCCTTTTGTACTCATTTATTTATTAAAAATAATTTTCAGAGCATACTCATTTACAGCATTCACAGTTAATTTATTCATTAATCATAATTTGTGACATTTGTTAGATTGATTGTTATAAGCAATTATTTTGCCTTAATTCTAACATGCACTTAGAATGTACCTGCAAATTGGCTATTCAAGAAAGTTAATTAGCTCTTTATTTTCTTAAAAACAAGTGAGAATTTGCATTCATGAAATCTGTACCAAGAAATCCCAAAGTTACTAGATGTTGTGTTCCTAACGACTCTTGGCTGCCAGTCACAATCTGCCAAAGTTCTCATATTTCTCATAGTAAACATCCTCAAACTGCATCATCCTCACATCCTTCCACATGAGGAATTGCAAAAACATAATCTTTAAACGCCATCATATTCTGAGCAGCTGAATATATCAGCTGCTCTGAAAGTAATGCCTCCTATTTTATGATGATGGCCCATGGCATCAGAGGCAGATGTTGGTGGTATGGCAGTGGAGGTTGAACCTTCCCGCCAATATTACATTCCATTTTGTTGCTGTGTGACAGACGGCAGTAGAGCGGCACTCTGACCAAATTGCATCTGACATGGAATTGCATATGAAGCAAAGGTGTGGAACTGAATTCCTCCATGAGGAAAAAAAGTGCAATAATTGATGATCATTGATGCTTGCTAAACATATATGGAGAACATACAGTGGATGTGAGCACAGTGAGACCATGGGTGGTGTGTTTCAGCAGTGGTAACAGCGATGTGAAAGACGCCATATGCTAGATGGTCATGCAGATTTTTATGGCTGCAGCATGCAAGCTCTTGTACATTGCTGGTGAAAATGTATATCTAATGATTATGACTATGTCAAAAATTAATATTTTGTAGCTGAGAACTTTCTCTATCGAATAGTGTTATTGTACTCTTTGTATCTGTTGTAGTTTCCATGGAAATAAATAGGATGCATTACTTTCGGAACAACTTACATTAACTTGTTAACTACTATTACCAGTTTTTGATCCTTAAATTATTAACTGCAGTCCAGATATGCCGCCTAATTCCAGTTAGGTATGCCAGCTAATTCCAGCTGAAAACCTTGATTCATTTGATTACAAAAATTACTGTAAATAGAAACACAGATTTCCGAAAATCCTGAAAATCACTTCACAGGCTCCATAAGTTATGAACTCAGCCTTTAAAACAACACTAATAAAAACTTTGTAATGGAACTAAATTGTTTATCTCTCCACCTTGTTTCTTCTACTTACAATCTTCTAGAAACAAAAGCACTCAGAAGAAACAATTTTGCAAAAAAAGTTTGAGTTTTGTGGGGTTTTCTTTGTTTTTTTTTTCTTTATTTTTATTTTGTTTTCAATTTACCAATTATCTCCAGTTCCCCAGTCTTCATTTAGCCAGAACATACCCAGTACAAATTTAGTAAGTTGCTCAAAAAAAATTATTTTGTGATCTGTCAAAGAAAATATTAAGTCAATGCTATCTTTAAGTTTCCAAATATTCTGCAATGCACAACATCAGTTTAGTAGGGTTTATTCTTGCCTTGAATACAAAATCTGTTGACATACTTGCAAGTAAGACTTTACAACTAGAAGAGGTAGGTTACATTTTCCAAAAGGTCTAATGTTAAAATAGCACATTACTAATTTGTACCTTTAGGCTGTGTAGAACTTGGTACCAGTTCATTTCATTGTGGACTATGCATGCTTTTCTAGAGACAGACATTATTTGAGCCCTAGGGACATGGTAGGAATACAAACCAACACAGACAGCAGCTGATGTTTATTTACCAGCTAACATCAACCACCCACACCTCCTTCCCATAGTCATCAACAGTTTATAATAACTTGGAGAAATAAGATTTTCCTAAGTATGAAGAGCATATGTAAAAAAACTGTGAAAGAGTGTTGGATTAATACTGTAGATGTATATGTTTATTCTCTAATTAGGACTAAGCTGAAGAATTTATTTCTGCACTTTTTCCATTAAAATTGTTATGGGTAATAATTTAAATTGGTTTCATGACAAATTACTGGGACAGTTTCTGTAGAACTGGAACCTGGCTGTAACTGTTGCTTTGGCAGAGTGCTATCGTGCTAAGCAAGAAGGGCTGATGGACTATCCAGGTCAGTCTCCTCTGCAGACATGTAAGCTCCCACTAGAGCTCTCTCCTTCGAGCCCCAAATGGTGTACACAGTTTTAAGTGTCAGTGACACATGTATTTTACCTTTACTTAAAGCTTTTTTTATATATCACTTAGTGAAATAGAATTTTACAAATTCGTGTCTGAATCTTCGCTATTTGCTCCAGTATATCTCCAGTTGTTCCTGCAGACACACTCTTGTTTATGCTTGTTTATGAAAAGAGAATCAGGCAGCTAGTTTTTAATATTTGATTAACATGAGCACTGAAAGATGAAGGGAAAACATTAAGTATCCATGACAAAGTAAATGCATAGAAGGGCAAAAGCTCTCTTTTTCTCTTTTTCATGCCTATAGGAAATCCAAACAATGACAACTACAAATTCAATGCAAGTGCACTTACGCCTTTAAGTGCATATACCAACACATGTTCAAATGTTCCATATAAAACAAAATGATGACACATTTGCTTGTATAGTTAATATTTATTATGTACTCTACATGTGAAATCTGGGTGGGACTTAATCTACCTGAGTTAAAAAGAGGAAATTGCTAGTTAATCCGGTACTAAGCCTTCTTCCAGAAGCAAATGAAAAGCATAAAGCCTCTTGAATTCTAACAGGTTAGTGACGTACGCCACTTCATCCCCCTGGAACATTACATAACCTTGTCATATTCACTAATTTAATGAAAAGAAATTACATCTCAAGGCTCTCTACTGCTTCTTTTTCAAATTTTAATGTCTGCAGACTGCATATGAATTATTTGGCAACAGAGTGCTGACACGCTTTTTCAACTTAGTGACAGTGAAAGAAAATCTGTCTAATGATAAGACTAACTCAAACAGAAAAGGAACCATCAAACTCTATATAGTTAGTGTGGTTCAATAACAAGGTACCCTTATAAGCATATTCTCGTAACTCCTGTTCAAATAGAAGAGAAATTAATAAAATTCTCTTTTCTAACACACGATGAACCACCATGGTACCAATACCTCAACTGGCTTGTGCATCAAAGGCGAAGAGCACTCTTTTACAATACACTTCTATGCTTTTTGAAGGTGGTGAAAGTTCCTAGTCTTTTGTATTACGTCTGTATAGGTAAAATGCCTCAAAGTTATCCATTTAGAGTAAAATCATCCTTAGCTCATGACAGTTGAAGGTAACAGCAAAAATTTACAAAACTCAAAATACGTATCAGTTATCAAAGTTTATGAGGAAAAGCATGATAGAAAAATTTAAGTCATCCAATTTTTCTTTTGCAATCATCAAATCCAAAAGATCTTCCTTTTCCACTTCTCTCTTCAGATAAGATGAGAAGGCTTACGGACCAAGCCCTTGGCCAAATAATAGTTCCCAGCAGACTCCATAATAAATGAGATTGAGGAACACATCCAATCCATTCCTTGGGTGCCTGAAGGTGACATTTAGAGCAATCAAACCTTGTTCAAACATAGCAACTGAACTTGAACTGACAAAACAGTTCATATCTTTTACACTTGAACTATTTTGGATATAGTTGTGTCCTTTTGGGGTGGTAAATACATTGTTAGATAATACATTATTTTCTTGGTTAAACTATTAACTGTTTAGGTGTAGAATCTTGTCTGCATCAAACATTTGTATTAGTCTGATAAAATCTTAAACTCCACACATACGAAAACCACAATTGCTTTAAATATATATACATGGGATTAATACATACAGCTCCACTTGTTCAAAAATAGAATTTTAAGCAGGCAGCTTGTGGCATTAAGTGTTTTAAGACGTCTTTCTATTTCCAAATTTGTGTTAAGAGAAAGTGTGACTTAAGCACAATTTATTGAGCCGAAGCGGTTAGTAGAAAGGCTATATAATACATTTTTCTCTTAAAAAATACGTTAGTACAGACTCATAAATCTTACTTATCATCTCACATGGGTAGAACTATTTCATCCAAGAACTTGAAAAACAGCTCCCTATTATCTGTAAAAGGGTATTTATCGTTTGCGTACAAAAACTGATTTTATGAAATCTAAACTAGGTATCCAGTCAAGTAGAAAGAATATGTGTATGTAAGTTCAACTTACCAGCGATGCTACGAGAGCTATGCAGTGCAGCCCAGTTGCACAGATATTCAGTTGTACTAAAATATAAGTTAGTGTGGCCTGTAAAACGATACATTACTGATGCATAACCAGATGTTCATAAACTAGGTCAGAAAAATATTTATAATTATTACAAAAGATTGTGTTACTAGAAGTCTCAATGGATCAGCCCAGTTCCTTGACTGCAAGTCATGCACAATACATCAGTGCAGTGAACATAGTAAAAGTAGCATACTCTGTGATAGGGTTATGTAGATATAAATGTATTGATAATATAAATGAATTTACACCAGCAGTATTTTTGATACGGTGTTTTCAGGACTACACAAGTGTCCTGTTCTTTATAGCTCCTACTGCGAATCCAAGCTCCTACTTATTTTTTTCTTAGCCTGGACAATGTGCATCTAGGAAGCAAAAAACATTACACTTGAAGATCACTTTTCTAATTAAAAACTGAATCTGCTCTAGCAATTTCCTCTCACAGGAGCCATTTTACTCTAACTTCTCTCCAATAAAGTTTTGCCAGAAGAAATTTGAAGTATATAACTCATTCAAGAATTTCAGAATGAAACCCTCCTATAAATGTATGCACAACAGTTATAACTACCTCCAAAATTCAATGAAATAGTACAAATATAACTAAAAGACACATATAACCACATAAAGGTAAACCTCTAATTATTACAAGTCTATCTCAGTTTTATTTGTGATATATGACAACAGCCTGTAAAGTCACAGAATCACAGAATTGTAGAGGCTGGAAGGGACCTCTGGAGATCATCTAGTCCAACCCTCCTGCTAGCATAGGTTCCCTACAGTAGGTTGCACAGAAAAACATCCAGGTGGGTTTGAATATCTCCAGGTATCTCCAGAGAAATAGACTACACAACCTCTCAGGGCAGCCTGTTTCAATGCTCTGTCACCCTCAAAGTAAGGAATTTTTTCCTCATGTTCGTATGGAACCTGTGTTCCAGAAGATTTTCCAAAAGCAGTTGGCCAGAGCTGGTCCAAGCTGTCTAACAGGATCAGTACATATCACTCACATTTAGCTGTGAGAACAATTTTCAGAAACCAGAAGATGAATGCTGTTACAGATTGTGGTAAAGGGTACAGGAGAGGGGATAGAAGAGCCACATAAAAAAATGTCAAAGCGGTACTAAAATGATGCATAACTGAAATATCTGTTAAAACTGATCACCTCCGTCCAATGCTAACAGTTTAGTCAGCATATTCAAACCAAACTACAGCTCTAGGTGCAGCTGATCATAAATCAGCCCATTTCCCACATCACTGAATTATTAAGCATTTAACAAAATTTTCTCTCTAAATCTGTTACCTAAGGTCACTGAAGAGTACAGTTATTTGATGTCATGTATGTCACTGTAGCATTGCACTTGCTTTACAAAGAATGCTGTGTGGTTATCCGTTCTATCATTTTACTTAAATGATTGTAGTGTAATTTTCAGTAATTTAAAACACACTTAAGGAGATTATGCTGATCCACAGTGCTACATCCATCTTACCTGCGTTTTATCTATCATATTTTCATTCTTCTCTCTTTAGCAAAAATTTATTCATTTTCTCTCTCTTTTTTTTATGAGATATCAAATAATCCTAACCAAAATAATAATAATAATAAAAATAAAAAATCTTCGATTACAGGAAACTGCAACTATCTAAAGAAGGTCACACCTGCATACCCAAGATAGTTAGTGAAGACAACACAGAGGTAAACAAAGTTAATTCACCTGGGCTTTGTGTCACGCCTTTTCTATGGAGTGATCATATTCGTCCAGTAAAGGACCTCCCACAACCCAGGCATCATGACTGTACCACTGAAATACTCATGTGGTGTAGTGGCAGTTATCACTGATGTTCACTCAGTGATCTAGTGGAAGGTGTCCCCGCCATGGCATGGGGACTGAAACCAGGTGATCTTTAATGTACCTTCCAACCCATACCAGTCTACGTCTCTATGATTCTATATGCAGAGGTGATCTTAGCAGAGCCTGAAGCATCAGTATTCAAATCAGTGGCTCGACATTAGGTACTTACAACACATTCTGTGATTTCACCCTATCTTCTGGTTTTAATGCAGGATCGATAGGTTATAGGCTGAATCAATGGGCTGAGTCCAACTGTATGAGCTTTGACAAGACCAAACGCCGAGTTCTGCTTTTTAGTCACAACAGCCCATGCATCACTACAGGCTTGGAGCAGCGTGGCTAGAAAGCTGCATGCAGGAAAAAGATCTGGGGATATCAGTTGGCAGCCAGCTGAATATGACTAGCAGTGTGCCCAGGTGGCCAAGAAGGCCAATGGCATCCTGGCTTGTATCAGAAATAGCATAGTCAGCAGGTACATGCAGGTGATCATTCCTCAATACTCAGCACTGGTGAAGACACACCTCAGGTATTGTGTTCAGTTTTGGACCCCTCACTACAAGAAAGATAGTGAGGTGCTAGAGCACGTCCAGAGAAGGGCAACAAAGCTGGTGAAGAGTCAGGAGCACAAGTCTTATTTGAGGAGTGGCTGAGGGAACCAGGACCAATTACTGTGGAGGAGGCTCAGTAGAGACCTTATCACTCTCTGCAACTCCCTAAAAGGAGGTTGTAGCAAGGTGGGGGTCAGCTTCCTCTCTCAGGTAACTAGTGGCAGGACAAGAAGTAACTGCCTTTAGCTGCGGCCTTTAGCTGTGTCTGAGGATGTTCAGGTTGAATAGTAGGAATTTCTTTTTCTCTGACAGAAAAAACATCGGAACAGACTGCCCAGGGAAGTGGTGGACTCAACATCCCTGGAGATGTTCAAGAAATGGGTTGATGTTGCAATAAGTGACATTGTTTAGTGGTGTGGTGGTGACAGGTTGATGGCTGGACTAGGTCGTCTTGGTGGCCTTTTCAACCTCAGTTCTATTATTCTGTGATTAATGTGTCAGAAAACTCCAGAACACAAGCTCACAAGAGCTCTGCAGGACACAGTGAAGCCTCTCACTCAAAAAGTAAATAATAAATAAAAGCACAAAGCAACATAATTTCCATTCTTTATGTCCTAAAGCTTTTCACACTGAAAGCTCATTCATAATTGGAATGGACAATTCATTCCCGTCTTTTAAATTAAAGTAGATTATACTTTTCCTTTGTCTTTTTAAAGGCATTTCAATCAGTATTATTTCTGATCATTATACAAATAAAAAGCAGCATCAATTCTAGTTATGGGTCCCTCCTCAGCTGTTATCTTAATTGTAAGAGGATTTAGAAGATAAATTCACTGAAGTTCGGTCTCAAGAGAGGAAATTGAAAGCCAAAAGTGACAGTTGGCTGCTGGACAGAAGAGAGAACTGAGAGCCAAAATTCTGTAATTCTAATCCCGTCTCTGCTAATTGCCTGTTGTTTAGCTTCAGGCAAATTACTTAACCTCCATGTCTCAATTTCCTTACTTCCAAGATAATGCTGTTTACATATGTCAGAAAACATAGGGAGGAGTATTATCAAGGTAACTGTCAATGTATTTACAAAATTTGAGTAGAGATTTGTTCTCATGCATTGAAAAAGAAGAATTAAAATTGTTAAAGCCCTTTCTACTTGTAATAAGGAAGATGCTTATATGAGGGCAAAGAAAAACAAAACAAACAGACCAAAAGAAAACACTTGGATCTTTAGTGTTTCAGTGAAAACTGGTAGCTATTTGGCAAAGACATTAGCCTTTGAAAATTGCAGTGCTCTGCTTATCAGTACAGCAAAACGTTGGTTTAATTAACACTCTTTTCTCTATGGAAATCAGCTTACATTGCACAAATGTACTGAATAAGACCTGCTCATTTTGACACCAGGAAGTATGTACTGAAATTTGTTGTCTCCTATGAAACTGTAGAAAATTGTTTCTGGAAAATATGTTGCCTTGCATCAAAATACAAATTAAAATGGTAAATATATATTTATACATATTTTAAATAACTCAATGCCTTCATTTTATATAACCGTGTTAATTTTGATATTTACATAAAATATTCACTTACAGAACTATTTCAATATGTGTAGGTATGTTTACATCTACACGTTCAGAAATTAGATATTTATTAAATCTTTATTTTGCACATCAAACTTCAGCAACCCTTGAAAGTATACTTTATAACAACTGAATGTGTCCAGAGAAGAACTGAAAATCCTGGGTTTGCTGCCTAAGAACTAGGCTTTCTATATGTCTGAATAATATTGGTGAATTCAAAATGTAGATAATGGCTAGCGATCAATCTTTGTATAGCATCATCACAGTTACAGCCTGGTTGTAAGAATTAAACAAAAGAAATGTAAAATCTGTGTTGCTGCAAAAGTTTTTTTTTTTTTTTTTTCCTCCCAATTTTAACTTCTGAGTATACAAAGTCATCTGAAAATGCATTTCCCATAACAAAAACTATTGACACTATCAGTGGCACAGAGTCCAGTTAGAGGCCTGTAACTAGCGGTGTTCCCCAGGGGTCAGTGCTGGGTCCGGTCTTGTTCAATATCTTCATCAACGACCTTGACGAGGGGATAGTGTCCATCCGCAGCAAGTCTGCTGATGATACAAAACTGGGGGGAGTGGCTGACACGCCAGAAGGCTGTGCTGCCATTCAGCAAGACCTGGACAGGCTGGAAAGTTGGGCAGAGAGGAACCTGATGAGGCTCAACAAAAGCAAGTGTAGAGTCTTGCACCTGGGGAGGAATAACCGCATGT
>WBMW01003635.1:0-13091 GCA_013396635.1 Penelope pileata | reverse complement strand
CCCTTCCAACCCCTACAATTCTGTGATTCTGTGATTCTGTGACACAAACAAATAAGATGGTAGGTTACTGAAGCTGGAGATGTAAAGAATATAGGAGATGATCAAAAAGAACACACAAAAGTTGGCCTCAAATGTCGAAATATGAAAGGAGCTGGGTTGGGGAAAGACAGGAATAAAAGCATAACTGAAAACATGGCTCATTTCATGAAAACATTGATGAAAAGAGAAACAGAAAATGCTCTGTCAGACAGTTCTGAAGGATAACTCAAACCAGGATAGGTCCATAGTTCTAACAGATATCTGTATGTAATTAAGTTTATTAAAAATGAAAAATATTTGAAAGGTTTGGCTGTTGCCTGTTACTTAGGGCTGTCTGGAAAGTTGTAATTCACTCCGTGCTCCGTAACATTCAATTAATGTATAGAGTAATAGTAGAAAAGGAGAATATTTTGGTGAAGAAACTCCAACATTTGACATTCTATTTGATATTAGAACTTAGAAACATTATAAGCTAATTGCATTTGCTTTTTATTTGGAAATTTCTGAAAGTTTATTTGTCAATACTGGCTGCTCAGCTGCTGTCCCTCACTACAAGATGTTTGTGTACTGTCTCAACCAATAAACAAAGGGCTATATGAAAGTAGATTTAAGAATGAAAAAGAAAATTGGAATTTATTCTTATTTTATGTTTATTTTACATAGGTCATTCCAAAAGTAATGTCTCCTATTTGTTTCCATGGAAACGACAAGTCATAAAAAGAACACAATAGCATTATTTGATAAAGCAAATTCGCAGGTACAAAACACTCTTTTTCAGAAGACTCATGACCATTAGCTATGTATTTTTGCCAGTGATGAATAAGGGCCTACATGCCGTGCTTGTAAAACTCTGCGCCAGTGGAGGTGACACACTGTCACTGTTGCCACTGCTGAAACATGCCATTCACCACCTCACTGTGCTAACATCCATGACCTGGTCTCCATAAACATTCAGCAAGCATCAGTGAATGTCAATTAATGCAATTTTTTCCTCATGGAAAAATTCAGTGACACACCTTTTCTTCATATGCACTTCCATAGCAGAAACCATTTTGTCAGACTGCTTTTCTGCTGCCATCTGTGGCTCAGAACAAAACGTAACAGGATATTGGTGGGAAGGTTCAACCTCTGCTGCCATACCACCAACATCCAATTCTGACACTGTGGGCCAGAATAATAATATGGGAAGCATTACTTCCAGAGCTGTGCTCATATATTAGAAATATAAAATCAAGAGGAAGTAATGTAAAAGAGGAAAGAAAAACCAAAAACCTGAAGTAATCTAATTTTAAAAAGAAACGCTTCCCTATTCATCATCAAGAACCATTGCTATTTCAATGAAATTATCTTGCTTTGAGAATTTGGTTCCAAATTACCACCCATTTCAAAAAATTTACAATACTTGAGTATATGACTTACATGGAAAAGAAAAAGAAAAAGAAAAAGAAAAACAAAAACAAAAACAAAAACAAAAAAAAAAAAACAATGATTTTTGCTTCTGAATGCTTAAGGCTAACCCATGCGCATACATATGTATAATACGGAGAAATAAAACCTAGCACTTCCAACAGTGTGAAAACCATCCTTCACCTTTAAGCTTACCCAGACAGCAGTAACTCCTGTAATGTCAGCTATATACAAAAGTGTTAGCAAGTGTCAGCTGAGGTAAGGCAGCACCAGCATCTGTTAGCCACAGCACCTGGCAGCTACCTATGTAGCCACAGGGATCTTGCAGTGGGATTGGAATGAGCCATCAGGCTGCCTTGCCTGCCTAGTAGCTAGGATAGCCAGATCACATCTATGCAAGTTAAAGTTACCAGGAGCAACTTCAGAATGGACAAAAGTACTGACATACCAAACTTTCCACCTTCCTTGTCATTCCTCACCAAAAAAATGCCATATCAATCCTTATAGCATTACACTTATTGAACTCCACCTGTTCTGGAATCCAGTATAGATTACATTTTTACCTCATCACTGTCAAAATGAGATTTTGTGTATGTGTATGACTCTTTTCATATTAGTGACCTCCAAGTTCAAATCTCCTGCATGTTCTATTTATTTAACAATCCACCAGCACACTTTTTCTTTACACCACGTGGAACTGAATTTTTTGCCTGATTCACATCTTGAGACTCCTCTGTTCTTCTAGACCAGAGAATCTAAGTCCTTTCTGATGGAAGTCAAACTTATTTCTTAAGCTTTCTGATCATGTTCCAGTGAATGTTTCTACCACTAACTGTATTTCGTTCTTATATTGTTTACCGGTGATTCCTCTGCACCAAAGGAAAGGAGTATGAAATCAGTCCAACGATGAAAGTATTACACAGTTAAAAGGTGGGATGACTATGACCAAGTAATTTTGATTGTCAAACATTGCAAATAAAATAAATATCGGATCTCGCACTGAGGAGTCAATGCCAATTGTCTGCATCAATTTTATTCAAAAATATTCATCCTTTTCCCCACATACTGTGTCTCTGTAAACTTTTAGGACTAAGTTAACCTCTTCTCTAAGAGAAATAAAAAGGCAATGAAAGCCTTGGAAGAATGCAGTTTCATGTGAATGAATAAAGAAGAACAGATAATAAACTCACACAGGTACCTCCAGTGCCTACATATTTACCTCTTTCTCTTCCCCAAAATGAGGTGAATGTGTAAAATGAACGTAACAGAATTCCATGTTTAAGTGGCTGATATGTAAACTTGACACTCAGATTAATGAAAGAAATGCAACTCTGGAAATTTCAAGTAGATGATTATATCTGTTACAGATTTTTTATTCTTAGCTGCTTTTCTGAGTTAGAAACAGTTAGCTTCTTAAAACACTGTGAGCAATAGACTATGAGATAAATTTTGGTGTATATCGCAAAATATGAGATCATAGTTCCACAGAAACAAGTGGTATTTCTAAATGGAGCCAGCATTTGTGCTTCCTACTGGAATTTCTATGATTGTAAATGACTCCAGTCTCTGTATTGGCATTGCTTTTCAGAACATATAGAGCTTTCTAAGTTTCCACAAATAAAGACTGTAGAAGAAATACTGCAGTAAAAATAAACATACATTTACATCTATACAATTTTTAACAGCACACATTTTGAAAGATAGTTTGATTTGAAATGCAATATTGCTATAAGACTCCACTGGAGATGCAAATAACTTTTTGAGGAAAATAAGTTTCTGATCATTCCTGTTAGCCAATCTCTGAAAACTGACTGGATTGCTTTGAAAATAATTTTGTAAAATATTTTCCCTCTCTTACGGGTACTCTCCTAAATGAGGTGGCTAGTTTCTTCACTTGTAAGCAGATCAAGCCTCCATAATTTCAGTGATACTATTCAAATTTAAAGAAACCTAAGATTTGGTCATTTTCAGATTCAATTTGAGCATTGAGCAGCACGCATTTACAGCACTAAGATCAGGTATTAATAATATCACTTCCATCAATAACAGGAGTTTGTAAGCTACTGGATTATGTACCAGTGTGGAAAATTAGTTCTGATTGCAGGAAAGTTGAATGAATAGATATAATTTGTTACTATTCATACTTTCAACTACAGCAGTGCTACCATATTATGTAACTGTAATCATGTCTTACTACTTATAATCGCCAAAAAAAAAAAAAAGAAAGAAGAGGGAGATTGAAAACAGAATGCATTCAACAGGCAGCAAAAGTCTCGGTGACAGGTGCTCACACTATACCGTACAAAAAGTGATAAATGAGTGAGAGTCATGAAAGTTCTTACACATACAATTTTGCCTAGCTTCCTGTTGGATAGAAACAAACCTAAAAGTTAGTTATAAATTTTGCTTTGACAGGGCTATAAAATCTAGTTTCCTAAAATTCAAAATCAAGTATTTCTCTTGCTCATCAACTAACAGTAATTATTTATTTATTCCAGAGGTAAATGCATTTCAACAACTAGAGAAAAGATACCTATTATTTACCCTTATCTTTCTACTTATTTATTAGTTGTTTAATCATTCTTTAATACTTTTATTTATAATAAATTTCTAGATCTATATATGCAATGAAATAATTATCAGGAGCAAAAATGTCACATGTCAGCGTGTGTGCGCATGTGCATGTGCGTGTGCGTGTGCGTGTGCATGCGTGTGTGTGCGTGTGTGTGTGTGTGTGTGTGTGTGTGTGTGTGTGTGTGTGTGTTTAGCATTCTGGGATGGCAAGATGCAGGTGAGAGGACAAAGCCGGTTTTCAACAATGAGAAGAAATGTCCCATTCTGTTTTTATAAATGTAGGTATTGATCCTACAGTATAAAATATTTACACTGAGGTGGAAAGTTTCACTTCCTATGGTGAAAACATGCTCTATGAAGTAATGTCAAGTACATATTTATGTGTTATATAGGAAACCTAAATTTCTCTTTTGCGTCATACTTATTACTACTTCACCTTATTTTTGTGTTTCCAGATGCTCATAGGTATCCAGGATATTTTAATAGTGGGTAGATATTTTAATTAATTTTAATAGACATAATAATAATGTATTTATTGTTTAATATAGTCAAATTCTTTACAATCTGAAGGCCTGATTTTCTTCCCACAAATCCTGCTAGTAATCAAGAAAAAATCCATTGAGATAGGGCTAATTAAAGGGTAAACAATAATGAAGTGTCCAAAGACTTTTTTTTAGTAAACAGTTTCTTTTTCTTTTAGGCTATTAAATCCAAACCAATAAGTTATTGTAATTTTGTCACTGCTGCTCAGTAGGCTTGTTATTATGTTTGTGGAAGTTAATTATGCGATAAGATACACTTAGTAGTTTGACAGTACTTATTACTGTCAAAAAAATAAATGTTTAATAATTCAAAGTGTTCCCTTAAAATAAAATGCATTAAGTATATATCTGAAAGATTATTTTCTTCTAATTATTGTTGCACAATCATTTTGGTGCTTCTAAATATCTTTTTCCTCCAGAGTGCATTTAGAGTGCATATAAAGTCAGTGCATTTAATATGATTAGTGCATATGTATGTATGTAAAACAGCATAAGAAAGACTAAAAGAACACAAATGTTGTAATTTCTGGCACGGTAATTTGGATTCTTCTGTTTTTGTACTACTTAGTACACTAGAACAGGAAAAAACATGATATAGACATTATATACAAATATTTTTATCTTAAAAGCACATAAATATTACAGATACAAAAATGGTAAATATCAGATTTAAGGCTGCCCTGAATAAATATAGTCCTACTGACCCTTAGATATGTTATGTGTATCATCATTATATTATGTTTAAATTCATGTTCTTGTTGCAACTAGGCTCGCTTTACATACATTCATGAGACGTCTTCTTAGTCATCTTTGTTTTTTAATTTTCTATGATCAGAAACATACCATGCAAATGTTCTATTTCATTTTTGTAACTAAGTAAGTATGAACTCCTGTTGCATTGTGTGGAAATAGATTATGGGGCCTAGTTCCAAGTATGAGAGATCCAATTACAAATTCAAGCAGCTGCTGAAAATATTTGTTATTTTTAAATAATTGGAGTAAATTGAAAGCTCAAACTCAAAATTAAAAGCACCACTGCACTCAGGAAAGATTCGAAGAGAACATTTCTAAAACTCATGATAATCAGACACACAAAAGCAAGTAGGTAGGGAAAAATGACCATAACTAAATTAGAATTAACATGTTCTCCTTTCATAAAGTCTTCTGATTGTCCTTCGGTCTTTGAATAACAGCCATAAAAGAAAAAAAAAATACCCCTTTGCAGAAATGATATTTTTCAGAGATTTGGTACAAAATATCTATAAATTATTCATGTTTCATATTTTTCATGAGTATAAGAATTTACCCATACTTCAGTCATCTAATCTACTAAAAGACTTGCAAGGTCTAAAATCAAGAAGTGTATGTTTTCCAGCGCTGTCTTAAACTACACTAATTTTCCAAGTCTGAGGGCTAAATTCCATCTTTATACTCAGGTAGTCTTTCACTGCTATTTAAAAGCATTTTAATTCAGGACTTAATGTAAATGGCGATGCATTGCTGAAATCAAATAGGAATTAGATCTGATATCAAGGTGCCATTCTTGTAAAAGTGATTGAATTACTTCATCAAATCTAGCACTCTCTCCGGCAAGTTCCAGCTGAAGAACCAAAAAGAGTTTTATGTTTGGCTAAAATTATACTTCAAAACGACCTCATCTGTAACAAATCTCAAATTCAACACAAAGCAAATTATGCTATAAAGTGAATTTTATACAAGTTTTGCAAAGCAAACTTGTTTAAAGATCGATCTACTATCACGTACTCATACAGATTTGTAATAAAACTTTTCATGGTAGGAATATCTCTTTTGTCCCCCATTTACTACTTCAAATACTAAGAATATGGTAATGGAGTAGAAAATATTAATGATGACTTTCATCTCAAAAGAGACAGATAAGAAAGAAATGCTGCAGAAACTTTCATTTGTTCTTTCACTCTGAGTTCCCTTCTAAGAGATCACTTTTTGCAATTTTCACATCACATGTTTATTAGCATTATTCAGTATTTCCAGAACACTTTGTGCCCTCCATAAGCAGGTTCTGATTTTTCTTCCTCCAAGAATATTTGCTGTCTTTCCCCTTAAAATGTTTACTACCTGCGTAAGACAGCTAGATAAAGTTAGACTTATGTGGCACATTGAAAATTGCAGTTTTAGTCAGCATGAATGGCATTAAAATCAAGCCTACTAAAGTTCTGTCTATTGCTGAATTTTTAAGAAATCAAAAGAGAATAGAAATGAAGGTTATAAAGTATCTTTGTAGATAACTTTGAAAAGCTGAATTCTTTTCAAACAACATGCAATGACAATTTATGCAGACCTGAAAAGCAGCATCCTAAATGAAGATGCCTATGAAATCACTAACTGCACTCCAAGTTTAAAGTCACAAGAGGCATCATATGGGAATCTTCAACAGTTAGTCTCATGAAGGAACTTCATGTAACTGACTTATCAGGTACTAAAATTCAGGAAATAACGCTGAGAGGTAATCAGTAGTCTAAGCAAAGTAAGTAAGTAAGTAAATGAATAAATAAAGCACATTCCAGATCAGTAAATCAGTGAGAACATAAAACATAAAACTGATTCCAATCACAGATTTTAGTACAACTGCTCTTTTACCTACCACGTTACTCATTTATTGTGAAAGGGATTTAGCACCCAGGTTCATTTCAGTAAATATGACATCTTAATCAGCTCATAAAATACCCAAAAAGGTAAATCTACTATTAGAATCTGAAATGCATACAGATGTGTTTTCAGTTTGGTTTCTGATCTTCTTGAAAGTTTTTCTCACATACTGATGTCCCTTACACTTTACATATCAGTCTGCCTGTCAACTTCATTGCTTGGCTTTGAATCATTCCATATTCTGCTCACAAAAAGAAAAAAAAAACAACAGCGTGGTCACAGAATTAGGGCTCCTACTGATGAGAGTATAAAAGTTGANACCGTATTTATTCCTTAATTCTCTCCCCCATCCCACTTGGGAGGGGGGAGGGTGAGCGAACAACTGTGGGGGACTTAGCTGTCTGCTAGGTCAAACCGGGACACACTTCATAGTTTTCTTTCTCCTATATTCTCCTATATTGTTTCAGTTTATTGTAATATATGATAAACATTTAAATTCTGGAAGCATTAAAGATGTACAAGCAATCTAAACTACACAATGATAAATGTTATCTATTTTAAAGGTAACAGGCTTATAACTTGAATCTGTTCTTCTATACACGTCAGTTGAGCATTGCACCCTGACACACTGGCATACTTCTGTTCCTAAGAAGTTCATTTTTTTTTTTTTTAAGTCAAATTTTAACATCTGAAGGATCCCAGAAGTGGTTATCTTGGTGTTTGTATATGATTATCAGTGATTTCACCCCTGAAGAGCCTATAACATATAAAGTGTCTGCTGTAAAAATACTTATTTAAGCTGCAATTCTATTACAGTGGCAAAATTAACACTTTTGCACATTTAGAAAAGGCTCTGAAATGTGAGAAACACATAACTCAGTCAGTGATCACTTTTTACAGTTTGCTTAATACCCCAGGCACTGTTTCCATTTTCTGCAGCCCTTTCAAAGGCTTCCTTAAGCTTTTATTTCCTGAAAGTCCCTGATGCATTCACTGTATGACTTTCATAAAGAATGGAAGGTAGAAAGGACTAATTGCTAAAAACCTGGACTATGAAAAGCAGAGAATCAGGGGAAAAAAATGATCAGTGTAATCATATTATCAAGCATGCAGATAAGGAAAATACAGTGTTACAATAATACCTTTGATTCTAGCATTTTCTACTCAGCGCAAACATGGAAAAATTTATCAAGCTTTGTTGTTGTTTTTCCCATTAGAAAAAGGAATCCTACAGCATAACAGGTATTTCTACTCATTCCAAGTCATTAGCACAATTTTGCCGATGCGCAGAAGCAGCAGCAGAATTTGTAAACAATTAAGTTAGCATGTCTGTCTGGCAACCATTTTGCTACTGTGTATAGAGGTTATTTGTTACTAAGAAAAGGAATCCTTGACACCAAGAAACCTTCATTTTCAGGTTATACAGAACAGAGTTGCTATATCTCTTTTCCATTCATCTCCTTCAGATCCTTCTCTTGCTTCACTGTGTTTACCTAGGCTGCATCCCCCTAAGAGGCCTGGGATCAATCACGTCTACAATGCCTAATCAAACTCTTCCGTTTGGCACTTACTCATGATCTAGGTCCAATTTTAGCCTCAGTTCCTGCCCTGCCTCCTTTCTCACTCCTTCCTAAGCCCTTCTTTGTTGCACACAGTTTTCTAATCAACATCCCTTGCTCTTGCTTCTCATACAGTCTTGCTTCTAAACCATGCACATTCTGCTATCATTCATTTCCTTCTCACTCCCATTATTAACTAGTCATTCCTCATTTCCAAAATTTGAAGTAACTTTTTTTCTTTTCCATCATGAAATTCTAACTACAAACTCTTTTCATTATATTAAACTATACGATCAATCATTTATCATTTACTTTCAAAGTAATTCAACTCTTAGTAGGTTTCATCTCATATTGCAGCATATGAAAATATGCTTCCTGGAATTACTAAGTCTATGACATGACATTTACTCTTTTTTTTTCTTTCTTTCTTTTTTCTTTTTTTAAATATCACTTTATTCCTTTCATTGTAATTCAAGTAATAGTTTATCACTAATCAAGTAATGACATGATTAAAAGTACACAAAGGAAAAATTCCAGTATCATATGCATCTGTGACTCTGTAAGCAAAGAGACATCAGTTATGTGACTAGCCAGCAAAGCCAAACTGTCACCACCACACATGTCTATTGTTACATTCTTATCTACTTAGTTTCCACTAACTCTAAGCATCAGTAGTGAGAATATATCCGACGAAGTTACAGGTGACAAGCTCACTCTTTAATATTGGTACAGCAGGAAGATGGTTTTAATGGAGATTATTCAACAGCTAGTCTGGTTACTTGCTGTGTACTGGTAAATGATGCAATACAATGAACATCCTTCATCTTTACATTTTCAGCAGACAGAAACAAAAAGCCCGTCTACTCTCATTTCTGAAATCAGCCTACGTCAAATAATTAAATCTCTTATACAAAAAGTAAGATACTATACTCACTTTAAGCTTCAAGTGCTATATGACCAACTTACATGCCTTTGCTTGCTGTACAGCATGTAATGTTTTTTTTTTTGTTCAGTTCCAACAAGAACATAAGTAGAAATGACAAGCTATAAAATAAAGTGGGCAGGGTGAGAAATCTTGAGTAACTATTAATAATCTCAACTAAAGGGTTGTTAACAGACAAAAAAAAAATAATTGTCCAGGCATAATTTGCATTGGTTGCCTTCTTTGTAATATGTCAATATTGACGCTTACTTCTGCCCCAAGACTATGTGACATGGTTAGAAAAAATAATGAGGGATCAGGATGATACAGCAATGAAAGGCAACACTGTACTTTGCAACACACTATTTCCTGTTTCTCATTTTCAAAAGAAGTTAGATAGAAAGTCTTCTCAGGTCTATTGAACATTATTTTAGTGTAAAACTGAAGTAGTTGTTAAGTTCAATATACTCTCCATTAAATGCTTTAAACATTTATGCTTTGTAACTGAGAGAACATTCAATTAGAAACCACATTTCTATTAATTCTACTAATATTTATTCCTTAAAATGAATCTTAGGAGGTAACACAAAATAGCACTTCATAGTCTTTATATTTCTCATCTAATAGAGCAGCTGATTCACAAATTAACTTTTACTGACATACGCTACCTTTTTTTCCCCACATGGAAGGAATTTGTTTCCAAAGAGCTAAACCTACCGTCATTTTTATTAAGCATAATCTGCTACAGATGCTAGAAATGGTCTCCTATCAATTCGGCTATTCACAAATTAATAATAACAATACAAAGTACGGGAAAAACAAATAAAACTTAAATTAACCCTTCTTCTAACAAGCTGGTACAAGCATCTAGACAAGATTAAAAAAAAAAAAAGGCTTCAATACATCAAATAATGTTCCTAGCTTTGATTTCTAGCTAAGGTTTCAACTACTTTTAGCAGAATCATTCCCTCATTACAGTTTCTGAAATAAACAATTTTGTAGTGTCTCCCTTCTGTCTCTTTCAGGTTTTTGTTTGTCTGTTTGTTTAATTTCACTCAGCTAGCAAATTTAACATTATAAAAATCTTTGAAGTAACTTTTTTGTAATGAAGTTACTTGCAGGTTTTGTAAATTTAATGAAGTCTTCTCATTGAGGCTTGAAAATTTCATTAGAATATGGACGCTGTAATTAAGCTTCATGAGATTCAAGATCTTTGTGTAATGGAATTTTCATTAAACTTTTCATCATCTGTCAGTGGAGCCAAAACTAATCTGAATTGCACACAAATTCAGAAAATTGAAATAGCATTACATGTGGTTCTTCAGAGTCGTACATATATTTGAACTCCAAAAATCTAAATTTCAGAGATATTTGTTTTATGCTTTATTTTTTTTTTCTTTATGTGTTGTTCCTGAGGGTTTTGTTACTTGGCCACTTGTTTTTAGTTCAATTCTGTACACTGATATAAATTATAAAATTCTTTTCGAGGTTTTGTCTGAAATGTATTACCTACATAAGATCAATCTTATTATAAACTCTAAAAATGTATTTAAAAGATTTAAAAAAAATCACATTTTCAGTGAATTCTTAAATCCAATTAAAAAAAAAATAATATACAATCCTTATTGTTCCTCACTTTTAGTTTTGAGGGTTGGTCACAGGAAGAAAATGTTTATTAGCTTACTTATTATTTCAAAGATTATTCAAATGAAAAGAGCATCTAGTGATTTTAATTAAAAATGCAAACTAAATTTCCGAGACTACCAGGGAAGTTTTATAGATTACAGTTTACACTGCTTGAATTTGTGATGTGGAAGTTAATATACTAGAAATATTCACCAAAAAAGCAAAAAATCACAGAATCTTTCGGTTAAAATTATGTTAATTAAAAAAGTCTGCATTATTTTTTAAAGAAATATAATGAAATGATTTCTAAAGAGCATGAAAAATGTTACAGAAAGCCTTCTATGTATCAGTTTTTGTTTCCTTGATTTTAAAATGTTAATGTTTAAAAATTGTGAAAAGTTGATAATACACAATTATTTGGACATAACAACTTCTAAACCAACAGAGAAATACAATACCTGTTTTCTGAATCTTCTGCCATCAAGAGAAGACATAGAAAGTATTATCTTCACAAATAAACGTAACAGGAAATTATAAACCTCTAGCCCTATTTAACATGGATGGCACATTAACTATTCTCTTTTCTGACTGTACCTGCTTAGCTGTATATTGTCAGGAATACCCTACTGAAACACTGCTCCAATGCTCAACATTCACAAATTAAAAAGGTATTGATATATATACATTTTTTCCCACTGAAGACTGTGAGACACAAATGTACACTGAGAATTGATTACTACATGGCACTAACAAAAATATTTATTGTATTTTTCAGTGACTATTGCAAAAATAAATTCATTAAATTTAACAATCATTCTAAACACTTATTTTTGAAAGAAAGTATTAGCAATGCAGAATGACATCTGTCTGCATTCTGAATAGATCCCTACTAAAGTCAAATTGATGCCCCCCCCTTTTTTTTTTTTTTGACATAGATCCATTAATTGCAATGGGGCTCTCTATAAATGATGTTATTTTACATTGGTAATACCACTGCACTCCAGCCTTAGGAATTAATGCTTAGTTATCTATATATCTCAATTAATCTTAATTAATCTATATATCTCAATTCTGTACAAAATCATCATGAGGGTTGAAGATTACCAGTAAAATGTGACAGCTAAGATATGAAATTATGCTCTGGCTTCACTCATGTCCTTTGTTGGACATCTGCACTCACTCAGAGCTGTACTGAGCTTGTTCCAGAGGAGAATGATAGTTTGCTGTGTGTTTCAATGTTAAATGTTTGTATCAAAATAGTGACGAAATGCTATGCAGAAAATATTAAAAAATGCAGATTCTACAACTACAATTTAAGACAAACTTTATTCCACTCCTCTGCTTGTGAAATCAAGCCTATAATCAGCCAATATGCTAAAAACTATCTATGATTTAGTGTCCATATTTCTTAACATTTGATTAGAATTAGAATAAATCCATTAATAGCTCTTTTATAATAGCACTTATCTTATTAAGACATATAAAAGGCTTAGTTCCCCCAGGCCGCTTTATAGTACACTTAGAGAAAACACCACCCGCTTAAAGAAGGAATAAGAACTATTCAAAATGAAAAGCACCATGTATTTTCCTACTTTATTTCTACAGCTCGGATGAATTACAGTCCAAATTTTAAACATGGATGGAATATTTCTATTACTCAGGAATGCAATGATACTCAATTTTTTTTTTCCTTTCTTGGATATGAACACCCTTCTACTAGCACCTGAAACGTTAATACTATATGTCACTATTCAAAACCAAAATGAAACTCGCTGAAGTTTGTCTTAGTTTCTA
>WBMW01003634.1:599348-622355 GCA_013396635.1 Penelope pileata | reverse complement strand
GATTCTGTGATTCTATGATTAGAAAGTAGCCATGTTAGAAACAAGTTAACCATCCAGTAGTCATTTTAAAATACTTCCTGTACTCCATATACTCACCAGGTTTTAATGGCTGTAGTCTCTCATTTATCAATACTCTTCTAGCCTTACTCTTCTAATTTCCTCTGTTGTGGTTTCTTCGTTCATTTTGGTTTTTGTTTTAATTTGCAAATCTTTGTAGTTTGGAAGTTCTGTTTGTTTGTTTGTTTGTTTTTCATTATCTTTCTCTTCTGTTTTTGATGGATTTTCTTTACAGATGGTGTAAAGAAAAATTATTTACAATTGGTTAAAATATGATTATCTAAAAATATAACATTTACAAAAATTAAATGTAGGCTACGAAAGATTTTCAGAACAAATGGCTAAGGTAAACCATTCTGACAGTGTAGTTAGGATAAGAACATTCTGTATAAAGGTGTCTGGTCGGGGTTACTATGCTATGTGATGAAGACTATTTAGAAAGAAGCTTGTCTTTTGTTTGCCTAGAAAATGGCTCAATTTAAATTAATGCATTTAGAAAACAATTCTTCCTCTTAAAAAAAATCCTTACAGTATACTAATACTTCCAACAATTCAAGAGAATAGTTTGATATGAGCATTGAAATCTATAAAGGACTGTGATCTGTGTAATTTTAGTGGTGTATCATAGTAACAAGAAGGAACCAATTTATTCATTCTTTCTTCTGAGATTAAACGTAATTCATTTAAAGAGATAATCATTCTTTTGTTTGAGTTTTATGCATTTCTTATGAAGAGATAACACATTTTTCTGCAGCCTGACAAAGTGTACAGTCTTTTATCCTCATTTCCCAGTGGATAAATACTTTGTTAATTAATAAAGTATTATACTAGCATTTAGTGTCTGCATTTAACTGTGGAAGGATTTTATTCAGATTTTGTTAATAGATTGTCTGCTTTATTTCTGTATTAATTACAACCTTTTTCTATGATGTTGTCATAAGAGAATTGTCACTATGAACAGAGGGGTTTTATTTGGATTAGTATTTTTTTTTGACTATTCTGAAATAATGCCTGTTACGTATTGTTACTTACACTACTAAAATGGATGTTTAATTATTTGCTGGGCATTAGATCAATTGCAAATTCAACTTTTCTTCAGCTTCCTAACTGTTTATAAATCTGTCTTGCTATACACGTGTATCTGTAAATAAGTGTTTACTAAAAAGTGGGTAGAAATAGTAAACAAATTTGAGAGTACTTGGGATTTTTTGGAGCATTATTTATTTTTCTGTAATATCAGATAAATCACATTGTATAGCAGTGTAGCTGCTGAAGAAAATGGCTGTGACTTCTCTTAAAGGAAAATTGAAGGACTAGGAAAAATACTTATCCTGAAAGTAAAGTTGCACCATATATATTTGTCTTTGGAACAACAGTCTGTAGTAATTCCAGAGCATTGCAGAACTGTGGAGGTCCAGCAACAGATTTTTGCTCCTAGGCTGTAATATGGTGTATGTATTTGGAAACCAAACAGAAGAGCTTCACAGAATAGTACTGTGGGACATTCTTGATTAGCCTTTGCCCTTATCTATCAAGTGAGTAGAAGAAATAGTTTTATTTTTCAAAGCTTTCAGCCAAATTTCTTTCAAATGGAAAATAATTATCTTTGTCATGATGGGAAAGCAGATTGTATTTATTATTTGTTTTCGTATCTAAGTTCACATCTAAAGACAGACAGAGAGAGAAAGAACATCTGTTGTAAGTACTAATGCTAGCACCTGTTTTTCTGGACACTTAAAACTCATGGAATCTCATTGCATTCCGTGGGAGTTTGGTCATACCATGATATTTGTAGATATGCTCAGAATAAATATACTCTGGGGGAGATCTGGAGACACAATTTGAAATATTCTGTGGTTTAAAATATTTAAAATATACTGCAATTTTTTTTTTCTTTCTCGCTTTCCAATCATTTGGCTGAAATGCTGATATATTGATACTGGAGGAAAAGTCAGCTTTTCTATTTAACCTTTCAGCAGACTGGGCTTAACATTCTTGTTCTCAAATAAAAGGCCATCTAAAGGCATAGTTTATTAAAAAGGAAAAAAAATAGAAGGGGACAGTAAGCATAGCAGTGATAATCATTATGTGTTCTTCATTAAAGATGTCTGAGATACTAAAGATACGTCAGGGAGTTTCCACAATAGCGATTAACTCAAGTGCAATCTTTCATGACTCAAAAAGCTAATGCCTATCAATGGGCTATTATTCTGCTACATGTTTTTTTTTTTATAATTGCATCTATTTCCAGCATGCCTAAAATGAATAAATAAACAAGAGACTAGTTTGTATGTGTTAAAACTGATGATCTGTTTATCACTATCTACTTCTGGAACATGATTCTCAGCATTCCTGACATATCCACACCATGACAATGCAATAGATGAAGTGGCAGCCTCTGCTCAGGAGTGTCCAAACCTAGAAGAACTGAAGTTTTACAAATAAGGGTCAAGCTGCATTGGCAAAGCTATCTACAAAAACGTGCACAGATAACTACAGTATGACTAGATCTAACTGGATTGCTCTGCTGCTGCTGCTGCTTATATTTCATTCATCAACTTCACATAGGAAAATACAATTAAAACGGTGAAAAATATAGATGCATCTGTTACTAGTCATAAAACAAATAAAACACCTTTCTTTGACTATTTTAGTTAAATATTTATCTAAATATTGCTATTTGTTTTACTGGCCACTTTCAAAAAAACTCTGAACTCTGAATCAGATAGGTAGAAGTTCAGTCTTGGGAAGTCCTCTGTGGCATTGAATCTGAAGGCAACTATCGGTACATCTGAAAGACAAAATACATTTCTCTCAATTTTCCTCTTGTTGAGTGGTTACAGATTTGGGAAGGTTAAAATATGAAAAGACTTTCAGAGTATATCTACGCTTGCATTTTTCTTCAGGTAAGGAGTATGCTTTTACAGTGATTCACTCAATTACCTCCGCGTAACATGCTTTTTATTATATTTTGGAGTGGTTCGTCCTTTCAGGCGGAACTAAACTGGAAGCTGTGTTCCCTGATGTTCTCCTCATGCACTTCAATAGGTGTTCAGGTACAGGACAGGCCAAACTCAGTCCAAGTAACCCTTCATAAACACAGAGTATTGGTGTTCAGTATCAACTGTTTTGTTCCACAGATCTGTTCATAATGTACAACATTGTTCAGTAATAGATTTGGCCAACATTGTAACACAGAGGATCTGCCAACAACTGGATACACGCACTGCCTGCAATAAGAATACCTCCCACACAAAACCTTATCACTCACTCCGAATGGAAAATCTGTATTACAGAAAGGCACTTAATCCTCTCCTGTTATCAAGGTGTCCTTGAGAAAAGGACACAAATTGTATCAGGGCACTTCCCAGTTTCCTGGAATACAGTCTGTAATTCCAGAGCCTTCCTTCTGTCTCAATGATGCCCATCTCTGAAGGCATCATCCTTTCAGCTGCTGTTTTTTCATCCTCTTGAAAAAGCTGTTACAGCTGTGAAACAATGCAAAAAAGAACAGATAAGACTGACAACTGACAAGAGGGTGATGAACTAACTGAAAAAAAAAATGCCTGTCTTTTTCCATTAATGAAAGAAATTGGTGCATAAGGGCAACTTTACTCCTCCACATCAGTGGTATTGACTGAATCATTTGCTTGAAAGAAAAGCTAACAAAACAAAAAATTGACATCATTACAAAGGTCATCTTCTGTCAGCACAAGTCTTAATATTTCTCTTGTAGACAACTAGAAAAAGTAGAATAGGTTTGCTCTTTGTAATTACACTTCCTTTTTAACTACAGTGAAATGTTTGGAGTAACCAACAAACTAGTATTAGCAGGAATCTTTGTCATTCAGCATGTTACAATTTGATGCTAACACATTGCTACCTTTAACGTGGGACATTTTTCTTATAAACCTCTAAATATTGTGATAGCTATCAGCTGCCACTCATTTAAGGACAATGATGTAACATGGCTGGAATTTCAGAAGCAAATCTGCAGAACCTATTAGATTTTTTAATATATTTGGAGGCTTTCCAGTTCATGCTGTCAGTATAAGACTAAGATGGGCAGTACCATTTGACTATTTTTTGATGATGCAGTTTAACAGTTTGTTTGGAAGGCCCTGGGCAATTTGATTAGTGCTGTTTGATGGAGCTGTGTCATCAGCGTGAAGTGGAACAGTTCTGCTTATAAGAGTCTGGCAGGAGATCCGAGTTTCTGAGCATCACACAGGCATAAGCAATAAACAACATGTTATTGTACATTACATTTTATATTTTTATAGCTGAAGAAAGTTAATAATGCATGAGCATCCAATAGGTTTCCATAAGACTCTGTCTTCAAAATAAAAATACAAACTACAGCTTGTGGTAGTATAAATGTCTGTACTTCATATCTGTGAGCACACTTTTGTGTCTCTTGAGGCAACAAGAACCTAGGCTGAATTTTGGCCTTGCTGAAATCAGAGCTCTACTAGACTCAGATGTGCCAGCATCTCACCCTGGTTTATAGTGGTGAATTGTGGTGATGTTGCTGCTCTGGAGATTACATCAGGTGTTGCTGCTAGGCTGTGCAGATGGAGAAGCAATTTCTCTCTCTAATGCTCAGCCACCCTTTTGTTCTCCCATATTGAGGTTACAGAACAGATACTGTACAGACTTTGCTGTACCAGGGAATATGTATGAATTCAGACTTTACTGTGTCTGGGCTTTGAATGCCTGATTCTTTCTGAAGGATCCTTTTCTACCAAGAAAGAAAGTCTTTGATGTTATTAATTATTGGAAGGTGCACTTGAGGGACACAAACGTAATGGGGATGTTATTGGGTAGAGAGCTGATAATGACTAGCACTAACCATGTTCCTTTTCGTCCTGAAATGTTTCAAATGCCTAACAGCTGGGCTGCTGGGTGTACTAGTTTCTACATCATGGCCACTGCATGAACACTGTTCTCTGCATCTTCAGGGTAGGATTTATTTATTCATAAGCAGAAAAAGCAATGACTTGAAATTGAGTGTTAGACCTCACTGAACTAGTTGTTATTAGTACCAAGGTAACATCCAAAGTATTTTCAACTTGTGCCTTGCAGTTGATCTCTGTTGGTTTCATGAGCTGGAGCTTGAATGGACTGAAATAGCATGAACATTTAAAACCAATTGCCTTTTATGATACAGCTGCAGATAGAGCTGAAATCCCAGGCGCTTATCTCCAAAATCTTGGATGATCTGCTATTGAATTAGACTAAATATTGTTTTTTCATTTTGCCTTACTCAGTTTCTATTTATGTTTTACAACTATAGTTGCATGGTAACAGATTTGGATCTGTGAAGTGTGGGATATCCTCACAGTATATACTTAACTTGAACTTGAGAAAAAAAAAAAGCGCTACATCTCTTTTAAATTGCTTAGAACACATAAATCAATGTTAACATTGGTTTTGAGGGAGCAGGTAAAGTCACATTGCATGTAACAGGAGAACTGTAAAATGGCGCTAGTTAGTCTAGAGATGAAATCTGCCTGGCAGACTTAATTCCACAAAGCTTTTTGAACATGAACAGTCGGAATACATATGTACAGTTTAGGACTTTATATTGTAGCTTCAGTAAGCTGAAGGCTGGAAGATAGATTTAATTTTAATTTCTTTTGTTTGATTATATAGAGTGACATCTGTTGGCTATAGTGTAGATTGTCTCGACAATGTACCTGATCAATAACCTAGTAAAAAAAAGAGGGACTCTTCTGTTAACCTGACCCACCTGTGCTTTAACACAGGCCCTAGCATTTTATCAAGTGGTTCTCATCTAACATACCCCTAGTGCAACAGTAACAATGATTACCTGGAAAGTCACTGAAGTCTTCAAGTGGTTAAAGACTTTCTCACTTTATCTGAAAACGCATTAATGTTGTCTTACAATTAGTTGACAGTTCTGCTGTCTAATTTTCTACAATTTTTCTAGATTTTTTTGTTGTTGTTTTTGAGATCATTTTAGATGAAAGACTTTAAGGGCTAAGGAGTCTATTGTCTCCCTAGGTAAGTTGTTGTAGTGTTTATATATTCTTAGTGTAAATGAGCATATGTATCTTATCTGTTTAGTTTCTCCTTCTATGTATTTCCTAATATTGGTTATAATTCTGGAACATAAAAATGATCATATGAGTCTTCTGGATAATAATGCTTCACCAAAAGGACCATTGGACAAAGGGAAAGAAGGAAGAGCAAAAACTTATTAGGTGCTTTCAAGCACTAGAATTTCTCCTGTTTGAAGTAGGAGCAAAGATGAGCAAAGATTTTACAATAATGTATCACTTTTCTACGTTGACATTAATTTTGTGGTTGTATATCTAAGGCATACATTTATGCGTCTCCTCCATGTGATAAATGGATACGTATTAAGTAGAGATAGAGTAAAAACATTCAGTTGACTTTGAGACTTTTTAAACTAAAATATTTTTAAACTAAAATATTAACTTCAGGTCAAGGCTTTAGCTTAATAAGGAAGTGAAGCTCAAAAGCAAGGAATTGGTTTGTAAAATCTGGTTAATTTAGTTTTGAAGTAATTGAAAGTCTGACAGCTTACGTGTTCAGTAAGGTGATAGGTCAAAATTTTAGGCTTTTAAATATTATGTTACTTAGAACACTTGGGATGTTTTATTTTTGAATTAGTATTTTCTAATGTCACCAGTCCATTTAAATGAAGATGGGACAGAAAAATATTTGGAAATGAGATGAGTTAAAATATAAACTGTTGAACTTGATGGAAAATTCTTGGTCAACATTTATTAGCTGTTTTTCATCATGACAACGAAAAGCTCTTCATATGTGAAGTGTGATGTTTTGAGAATAGGGTCATAATTTCTACATCAGCAGTTTCATGTCTCTCTTAATTTGTAAAGATTTTGCAAGTATCCATACAAATTCTTCTATGGTAAATGTATAGATCTGCAATGATGTTAAGGATTTTGATCGCTCTAGAGTGAAATCACACAAGACAAAAAAAAAATGCAAGGGATGATGCAAACCAGTCTTTCTATAAAAAAGACCACCTTTACAGCTCATCAGTGCAAATTTCTTGTCAAAATGCTCCTTGAGCTAAGTAAGGGTTACTTATTCATGTGAACACGTTACTTATAAAGTCAATCAAGCTCTGATACCAAAGATGTCTGGCTTTTGCATCTATGCAGGTTGATGCTTCCATTAACTTAACTTCATACACTAAAGCGTATTTCATTTCTAAATAAGCTGTGTATAACTCATTAACATCAGAGCCCCCAACAGTAATTGCCTGAAAGTAAGTAAAGAAAATTGCAAGAGATGAAGAGCTGAATTACCACTTAATGAAAGAGAAAACGTACGGACAGACATCTAAATTGACTGTCTCTCAGTCGTGCAGTTGCAATCCTCTGCTCTGTGGAATACACACAGAAATATCATAGTAGGAACAAAATCTTTGGGTATGTATGTGCTATATGTTAAATGTTCTTAGGATTAACGCAGTCTCGAAAAAATCAAACACTCTACTACTGAAGCACTGAATGATTAACATTTGGGAAGGTATGTGTTTTAGTGAAGTATTCAAATAGATTAATTTCTCTCTGTATCTTTACAGAGGGTGGTATTCAGACGCATTTTAGGTAGCGTGTTAATTTTTGTTTTGGATTTCTCTCATGTGATAGCTTGGCAGAGATGGAGAGAGAGAGAAAACAAACTTTTTCATGGCTGGTGAAATTAAAAAAAAAAAAATCCAAAGTAACAGTGGAACTTAACTGTGAAATGAGGGCATAAAGTATTTATTTTCACACTGCATCTGTTTGAGTGTCTTCCAGTAATGAACAATAAGATTCTTATCAGGTCGTGTGTCACTACTGTTCTGGGTAGAATGAAAATTATACATACCTAGATGTGAGGAGGGAAAAAAAAGACTTAAGTGTGCCAATACCATCCTTCTTGTATTTAATAGCAAAGGGACGATAAGCCTTAAACGGGAAGAAATAAGAGCAGAGCTTTTTATTGTTTTTTAGAACTGTATAAACTCATTTTACAGCCTTGAATTTGTTCCAGCAAAAGTATAGTGTTTTTCTTTCCCCCTGGTACTATATCCTATTGTGTCCAATTGCTACTTGTCTCAGAATGAGTATTTGTGCTGCATAAATTTAATGAACTTGCCTGGAAGTTAAATATAGTTTCCTGCTTCACGCCTTTATGATATATACTTTCCAGAAATACTTCTTTGGTAATTTCTCCACAGTCTTTTCAGGCAGCCATTGTGAAACTCCATTTTGGTAATTCAGTATGCCGTCAGGCACAGGAGGAGGGGAAATGTCTTATGCTCTGATACCTGCAACCCACAGGTGTCTGGATGTTGGTATCAGGTGTACTGTGCCTTGCCATATTGGAAGGACTTGATGGCACGTGTTTCCAGCAAGAAGACAAGGCAAGATTGTTTCCACTACTTCAATCGCGTGTTGTTTTCACTGGACATTTTTGGAGGTGGCATGGGAGACACAGACTGAGAAAATATTACCATTCCAATGTCACTACTCTTTATATAAATGCATGCTTGTACTTGTGCTACAGGGCACCATGAAAACAGGATTTGTTCCTCACCACAGTCTGGGCTTCCATCCAAGTAACTCATATGAGATGAGTGTGAGCTCAAGCATAAGGTTGAATTCGTGCTTAAAATCAATAAAGAAGCAGCCATAGTAACCACTCAACTAGTAGGGCAATGTTTGCAGCAGGTATTATTTTGCCCCTAACGTATAAGCAGCATATGACATTACCTTTTCTTAGTTGGTAAGACTGGTATGTACACATCCTGAGGTAGCTTTTTCTGAGAAGCTTTACATTTAAAGACTATCAATTTTATAGGAGGCAAAAATTCACAACTGAAATAGTAAGAATCAGCACTTAAAAATGTCTTTGACATCCAGGAAAAAAAAAAAAGAACAAATCCTAATTAGAAACTTATGTAATTCCTTACAGCATTCTTTAATGTGAAATTGAAAATATGAACCACAAATCTTCATTCACCAGAAGTCAGGAGCCTGTTAACTCTTGTTTTCATTATCATCTGCTGTTTGTTTTACATGCACATATAAAGATTTTAATCTAAGTGTCCAAGTGTTCCTTAAATACTTAGACGAATAGCTCTTCCTCCCAGAAAAACAGTCTAAATTGGAACAAAGCACAAGTAATTATAAGGAACAACAACAAAAGAACAGAAAGGAGACTACAGGTAACAGAAATGGGATCCTGTTGTTACCTGTGTTGTTATGATATTTTTGCTCAGTTCTGAAATTGTCAGATCCTAATTGCTAAATAAAATGTGTTATTTCTGAATGTTACGCATATAAGTTAATAGTAGTTGGACAGACCTTTCTTCTGGATCTAGCTTTGTCATAATGCCTAATGCAGAGTGAATTACCAAGGGAATAAATTTGTGACTGTAGGGAAACAGTTGGTCATGTTATGAACTGATCATTGAGCATGTGATGGATGGGCATGGCTGGCCTGGGGAATGCTGGCAGATTATTTACACCTGTGCTCTGGAAGGGGGTGGACCTGGGGTGGGATTGCTCTGGGCTTAGATAAGTGCCAGACAGCCAGCCGGAGCTCAGAAAGCAGAAGGAAGAAACAGCTGAATTTGATAAGAAGGCTCAGAAAGTGAGCAGTAGCAACGCTACAAGAGAAAAGGAGCTCAAGAAGGAAGCAGGTTCCTGGCTCTGGATGAAACAAATGGTGTAGCTGTGTGAGTTTGAACACTTTTGCAGTGCAAAATTGACGCAGCAGGATAAGATACTGCATGCAGGGTAACTGAGAGTGAAGATAAAACGTAGAAGGGAGATAGAAGGATCATGGAAACAAAATGGTTACTGTATGTGACCCTGCTAGCTCTTGGAACTCTTGCTGCCCAAAAGTATGACATAGGCAATGAAGATGATAGAGATGATGAAATTGCTAAGTATTATGGTAGATAGGAGGCCCATGACACCAAGCCTCCAGGAGAAGGGAATCCTGCTAAGGATCTAGATGTGGATTTGAAGACTTTCTTTACTGATAAGAAGATGCATCTTTGTGGGGTATTTTGGGGAATGTTAGGAAGACATGGGAATTTGGATTTAGGCATAGAAGACTGGAGGTGAGGCAGAAAGGAGAGTTTAGAAAAGGGAAGAAAGTAGAAGAGTGGTGGCTGGTGATAAGGCAGTGAAAAGAACTAAGAGAAGGGAAGAAAATAGGAAGAAATTGAGGAATATGAAGAAAAGTGGTGAAGGAGAAAATAGAGCAAAAGAAAATTGAAAAGGTGGAAAAGCAGAGAGATCATGAAAAACAAGAGGAAAACACTGAAGGTGTTTTTAGATATTGTTAATGTATGAAATGTGTTGGATTATAGTATGTCTTATGAAACTCAGTAAGATAAAGTTAATTTTATGTGCAGTTACTTAGAGGGTTGTTGTTACGATAGTTTAATAATTGCCTTGTCAGAAAATACTAAGGGAGATTTAATGTAAGGACCTAGCTGGAGCTTTGTGTGAGGGCCTAAGAAGAATTTGAAGGGAAGGAAAATTTGAAATAAGGCCTAGTGGGGGCCTAGCAGAGTATTTTTTTTTTTTTTTTTTTTAAAGAAGAAGAAAACAAGTAACATGAAATAGTTTGAAGTACTTTTGCAGTGTAGTGGCTCATCAAGAAAGTATTTTCACTTTAAAAAAATAAAAGCAAGTTGGAGAGGAGAAACGTGGAAACATGTAAGGACATAAAGACAAAATGGAAGAAGAAGCAGTAAATGAAGGCTTTTGTAATGTATTGGGCCCCGTTTGACTATGGGAAATGAGAGAAAAGTATGACAGATGCTTTACTTCCCATTCTGTGCACACTCAGGTAGACGCATAGCTAAAAACGTATATCCTACCTGTGGGAGACTAGTTGTTTAGGCCAATCCTGTGATAATTGTGTTCTGGGTGTGAAAGTTTGTGCTCTGCTTGCACAGGGAATTCCCGTCACATGCATTTTCTGTTAGCATGGAGATGCTAGGCATCTGTTTGCTATTTTAGTGATGGCATCAGACTGTGAAGATGACCACAAGGTGCCAGAAAACTTTGAAGGTCCCAGGCAGATATTGCCTGCCATATGCTAGTGATTGAGATATGTAGTTATACACCGCTCCTCACCCATGTAGAACACTTTAACCAGTACAGTGGATTAAAGAAATTTTTTCAGACCCTGTACAGAGACAGTTGATGTCTCAAAAGTTTTAGCATACTTTAGCTCAGATAGGAAGTAGAAAATGGGTTGTGTTTTCCAACCATGACCACACTTGATTAAGGTTATCAGATAGGTATAATAAAAAGATTGAAATATGGGATTATCTGATGTCTAGACAAATCAGGAGGAGAAATATTAAAATCTGCATGCTATCTTTTTTACTAGGACATGTGCTATCACTTTCAAAACTCTGCCCTCTTAAGTTTTGAACTTGCTCAAGTGGAGCAGAGAGAGGAAACCAGTTTAGATTTTATGTGATCTTTGTCCTCTTTCCATCTTCGTATGTGTATCATGAAAGAGCATAATTATTTGAGTATGTTAAATCCTTTTAGGGTGTTCTTCTTACTGAATCTTTTTCTTGGAAAATTCAGGATAAATGACAACCCATATGGGATCTGGGTACTGGGATTTTATTTAAAAGCAATGAAATTAGAGGTTTTTACTTTAATATCTCAGACACTCACTCACTTCCCCCAAGCTCATGATAGACTTTTGACTTGATCTGCAGCTATCTCACTAGCAGGAAGATTCAGGTGGGTCAGGTAGGAAGTCATGTTGATTTGCGCTGTGCAGTTGCTTACCAACAAATTGGTTGTTACCAGACAAGGTACCAGAGGGCATTCTCTGTCCATTCCTTGATCTGCAGGATCTTTCCTCCAGTAAAAACCTTTACTTTGTCTCTGGGATTCTAAGCCCCCGATTTTCCTAATCTAAATAATCTATGTGCACAAGTAGAGCTTCCTGATGAGTCCTTCTGTCCTATATCTTTTTACTAATTGGAGGACACAGGATGTACCACTTCCTCCTCACCTTCTCTCCCCCTCGTTCAGATGTTATCAAATTTTGAAGAAACTAATACCATTTGCAGCTAGTGAATATCCTGGAATCATTTAGATTGGAAGGGGTCTTTTGAGATCAGCTAGCCTAAAACAGGCTCAACCAGGATCAACTGAAACAGCCTGCACTAGAACCATATGTAGCTGGGTTTCGAGCATGTCCATAATGTCTCTGGGCAACTTGCGCCAGTGTTTGTCCACCATCACAATACAAAAAGGTAGGTTGTTGTTGCTTGTTTTGTGTTCAGATAAAATTCCATGTGTTTTAGTTTGTGCCCATTGCCTGTTGACCTATCAGTGAGCACAGCTGAGAAAAATCTGTCTCCCTCATCTTCACTCCCTCCCATCAAGTACTTACACTCACTAATAAGATCCCTTATGAAGCCTTCTCTTCTCCATGCTGAAAAGACTCAGCCTCTGCTCGCAGTATATGCTCCAAGCTTAAATGCATTTGTAGCTTTTCAAAACTTTCCCAGTAAGCCCATCTCTGTCTTGTAAGGACTCCAGATCTGGACCTAGCGCTGCAGATATGACTCCACCAGTGCTGAAGAGGGGAAAATAAACCCATCCTTCCTTGATGTTCTGTCAGTGCTCCTCCTAATGCAGCCTAGAATATTGTTGGCCAACTTTGCTGAGATACATTGCTGGCTCCTGGTCAGCTTGTTGCCCACCGGGTCCCTAAGAAGTAGGATTGTTTCTGAGTGTTCACAAGTTAAATTTCACTTTTGAAGCTGAAATTCACACAGATGTATATGCCAAGTGTCAGCATTCACAATGTAAATTTTTATTTTTCCTATTGTAGTTTCCAAGCTTCCTCTAAAATGGAAAGATCTTCACTTACCAGGTTATTTCCATATCTTTTTCTTTGTTTTGTTTCCCGGATTCATCTTTCTGAAACATGGACCGTGAATGTTATAGCATTTCCTAGAGAAGAGAAGAAAGCCCTGTTCAGTATTGATTCATGAAAATACTTGGTCTGTAGCTTGTACAGGTAGATTACGTCCTTGCTGTTGTGTGCTATCATGCTTCACTATTTTAATACATGATTACATTTTAATGCATCATTATTCCCATCATTTCTAACAGGTGACTTGTGTACGAACAAAGCATAGAGCAAGTCTTGGTTGTTATTCTATTAATGCAGGGCTTGTGTTAGTGAATATCACCTTTTT
Source organism: Penelope pileata (assembly GCA_013396635.1). Taxonomy (NCBI): domain Eukaryota; kingdom Metazoa; phylum Chordata; class Aves; order Galliformes; family Cracidae; genus Penelope; species Penelope pileata. The sequence goes on along the minus strand of WBMW01003634.1, from coordinate 609,034 downwards.
CCAATTATTCCTAGTTTGAAATCAATCCTTTTCCTTTTATACAACTCCCTCCTTTTCACATTAAAGAGAAAAAATAATCTGATGCTTACATTTCAGGTATGAAATAAAGCTACAAGAAATAATGTTTAAAAGGCCAAATTAGACTATTGCACTGATTTTTGCAACTTTTTTGTTTGTTTGCTTTGTCTTCAGTCATAAAGTAGTCACAGTATAGTCACAGTAATCACTTCTAGCCGGGTTTCCTATGGGCCGAGAGGGTGCAGTGTGGCGTGGGGTTCGCTAGGTGGGGATCTTGCCCCATCAGTGATTAGGTGGCTAAAAATATTTTCCCTGACGTAGCAGGTGAAACCCTGCTTTGTTCTGTGCTGGAAGTCTTCATTCTGGTTTAAAGAAGACTCAGAGCTGTGTTATAAATAAAAATCTAGGGGTATTTGCTTTAACCTCATTAGTTCTGTTTAATTAATAAGTATTGCAACAACTTGTTCTTGGTTATTTACCAAAAGCTTTTGGGTGTGTGATAGAAAATTTATCATTCTGTCAGTGTAATATGTAACCTAGGTTTTCTATGTAGAAGACTTGCATATATACTATGTCTGCTGATTCTCTGTGGAGTAGTTTGTTTCTGTTACTGGCTTATTTTTGCCCTTTGAGCGCAAAATGAAAGTTACTGTATAGTCTTTGTTTCACAAATAAGGCTTACGTTTCATCAGATGACTCATGATAAATACTTAAGACAAAAAATAAAATATCTGTTTTTGTGATCTAAAATCAAACACTGCTGCACCTTTGAGAAAGATTAATTCAGCATTATCTTATATCTGGAGTGGGTCAAAATATGTTTTAGTGTTTGAATGCTGTTTGTTGAGTTTAGATGTGGATTTCTGCTTTGGGGTCATGCTTTCTGTTTGCAGCGCACATGAAAGGCTAACAAAGGGCATGGTGGATGTGGAAGAGAATAATAGTCATCCAGAAAGAACATATCTGTAAGCTCTCCGTCAGAAGAGTTTGAGTGAAGCCTTCTGTCTCTGAAAGTCAGTAATGTTGAAAAACTTCATTTTAAGCCTAAGACAAGTATTTGGTAGAATATTTTTGATGCTCAAAACTCCCAATTCTCAAAAGGGAAACCATTCAGCCCTAGGTATAGAAAATGTGAGGAATTCTTCTGAAACAGAATAGATTTTAGGGAACAAGCAAAATTGTCTTCAAGGCAAGAAGGCAGAGCCTAAGATCTGCTTTTTTTTCCTTCAGAATACCAGATTCCAAACCAGGAAATAAAAGGCTACGGAAATTATTGTAATTCATGCTTACTGTAAGTAAAAACTTGAGTTCATTGTGCATACTTTTCTATTGATTCCAGCAATAAAGATCGAATTATTAAGCCACTTAATAGGTGTATTTCCATACTTTTAAATATGACAGTTAATGCTCCAGAGTTCTTCCACTGGTTACCTCCTAAAGCTCACTCCCTAGATTACTAACATAACTAGCTATAAATTTGGGTGAAATAAACATACGGGAAAATTACCTTTTGTTTTTGAACTTTCATATGTTTTTCACAAAATTGTTTGTTCAGACAACCCTTGCTTTCACATGACTGGTTAGTAAAGTTAGTTTACTGAAGAGCTTCACATCTCACTTTCCTATGTATGACTCCTGGACTTTTTGTGTATATACTTACAATGATATCATCACTGAAAGTGCCATTTTGGGTAGATTCTGAGGAAACGTGTATGGACAACACCATCCACACGAAAGTGAGAAGTCTGGTCCAGAGTACACAGTGCAATTGTTCAGGAATTCTTGAAGGCAACCACCACAGGCTGAAGTAAAGCTGTGAAGCTCTAGAAATACAAAGTTTTAATTATGTCAGCTTTGTGACCAAAACAAAAAGTAGTCTGGACTCTGAATGAGTTGGGGTATTAAGGATTCAGTGTGGTAGGTGAACAGATAATATTAATTGGAAAAGTCATGGTGTTTGGTATTGGAGAATTTAACAAGCTATTTTATGTTTAAATATTGCATTACAGCTTGAATTTAACACATTTGGCTGCACGCATTTGTAATTTTTGTATATGCACGCATGGTGATTAAATCATATGAGAGATGGAAGGTCATCATGGTATACTCCAAACTGATTACAAATTATGTAGGAAGAGCGATTGGTTATTGCTTGGATTTTATGGATTAAGATGCTGGACAGCTAAGATATATTTGGCATTACAACAGGACCGTGATTTCATGTCTTGCTTCCATCAAAAAAAGAGGTTTTGCCCCCTTTACGTTGAGGTCTTGATTAATAACCCAAAACAAAATAGGTTATTTTCCAGTTGTGAGGTTTCATAAAATTTCAATCTGTTCCACTTCTTAAGAAGTTGATTCATGGCAGTGGAAGAACTTGTAGATGCATTAATACCATTCTTTCAATATGCATTATTTGTTGACTTTCTGATTCAAATAAGAGAAGTTTTCTGACTAAGATATGTAGCATAAACCTAGTTTGGAACAAATTGAAGCCTGATTCATTGATTGAATCCTTACCCTCTGCATTAGGTTGATGTGGATGTTTGCAGGGTTACAACAGAACATGGATCATGTGAGAAAATAAAGCTAGCTATGGAAAAATGCTCTGAACGTAGATGTCTTTGCGAATTTCATTTACAGAGCAGCTACTCAAATTCTATTGGAAAATTAGGAAGGCTGAAACCCTTTCAGTTAGGTGGGAAGGAGCACAAAGACAGGAACTCCTTAAACTAGCCTAAAGTAAGCAAAGCCACCTTATCTTTGTTGCTTTTTTCTTAGATTAAATGCGTGAAAGCAAAGTCAAGAGGTACTGAATACTGTGCAGTTTGTAACATTGTGTAGACTTAACATCACTAGATCTATTGCTAGCAAGCTTAGAGTAGACTCTGTGGCCTGAATTGATAAAATGAAATTTTTTTTTAAAATTCAAAAGCGAAAACAAATATAAATAGACATCAAAGCAAATGCCGCTGAGTCAGCCGCATCTTATAGGGATTTGATCCAAAGCCAATGAGTACCTCTTCTAAATCCAGTGAACTCGGGAGTAGGCTTGTATTTAAAAACTAATTTGATGTTACAAAGTAATGCTGCTTTCTATAAGAATGCAGAAAGCTTCACCTGTTCTGTGTACATATTACTTCAAATAAGTATGAATGCTCTTCATCAAGAGGCAAAAGTCATAAAATACTGATTTTTGACCTATAAATTAGATGTGAAGCTCTTTACTGAGAAATGGCCTAGTGCAACAGTGTTGCATAGTAGTTGTCATGAGTCCTTTCCAGCTACCTTGTCAGGAAATCTGTTTCCTATTTTTAATTTGGAGTGTTAAACAGCAGATGGCATCCTAATTTAACATTACACTGTAGGCTTTCTAGCATGTGGTATCACTTGGTCTAGAAAATTCCTAGCATTTCTTTTCTACTTTTACTCATGCAGTATTATTGAGAAAGATAAAGATCCTGTTTCTTTTCTTTTTTCTTTCTTTTTTTTTTTTTTTTAAGTTTGGTTGCTGGATTTATTTTAGAATTTTTTTTTTTGGGGGGGGGTGGTTCTTTTTCCTTAATGCATACAGAAATGTGTGTGAAATCTGATGTTTGTGCTACGTGCAGAAAGCCTGTGAGTGTTGTGTACTGAAAGTCTTAATTGACATTTGAGATTGAATTTTGTCCTACAAGGCTAGGAAGAGACCTTTATAAGCAAGGAGAGTTGAGTGAAATCAAATTATTAAGGACTTTTCTTCGGAGTTAGATTGGTTGAAGATCTCTGAAATACTAATTATATGTTTTGTCTGCAGTGTCAATGGAAAGCAAAAATAATTGATCTTGGGAATTCAAAGGCTGTTCAAGTTATTACTGAATTTCTTTCATTTTACTGCTTTTAATGTTATTATTGATACACTGTGATTAAGTCATCTTATTAATTCTAATAAAGTGCAACACTACCTGCTTATGTAGAAATAAGTCTTTTAAAACTAAGATGCTTATTGGAAAGAGTAATTAAAAAAAAAAAAGCTTTTGAGAAGGGAAGACTACTGATAGATATCAATGATAGCGTAGAAGGAAACTGTGAATGATGCAAGGCTTTGAGAGCGGATAACAGAAATTGGATCAGTAGTTGAAACTGGTCTTGCTGGACCCTAATGAATTTTATCAGAATCTCTCTGACTTTAATTAGTAATTCTTATTTCAGATTCAAAAAAGTCTTCAAGGTTCATTTAGCAGCATCTTCCAAAAAGCTACTACTTCCAAAACTACTGTTTTGTTTTGTTTCCGTTCCCCTTCTCTCATAACTAAGAGGGAAAAACTGGGGGGGAGGGGGGGGGGAAATACAGTCGATTTTATAGTATAGATTGCTCAGAGAGTTTATTTGAAACACCAGCGCTCACTCAGATTTGAATGGGTTCTGGGAGTTGGTGACATTTGAAACTCAGTGACATGAATCAATTGAGGTGGTACTTTCATCTATTTTAGTATCTCTTTGCATGGATTTGTGCCAGTACAGATTTAACTGCTGTTCATTCTCTTTCTAATATGATAATAGTATCATGCTGAAAAGGAAGAAATCTGTTTAAATGCCCTTATGATGCAAACAGGCAGCTTTTAAAATACTCAAAATCACATAGGCACTCAACCTTTTTTTAAAAAAATCATTCATTGTCTTAGTTTTTTTCTTCAAGCTGATTGTTCAGAATTTTGCGTGAGAGCTGCTCTGGTTCGATAGGTGGGTAAGGATTCAAACCTTATTAAATGTTACATGAAAACATGTGGAGACATAAAGGGGTTTTAAACACTGATACAAATAGTGTGCTTATTACCATTATAAATCATGCACTTAATGTGATTCATGTAGTTAATGTAACGATCTGAATTTGGACTATGGAGAGACAGCTTTATGAAGAACTCATTTCATGTTTAATTGCAGTATTTATGTTTCTGTAATGGAAGTACTATTTTCTAGGTCTTCTATCAAGGTGTCTTGGGTAACAACTTCTGTCCATTTTGCTTTTTTACTTATGCCTTCATGAAATAGATCACTTTTTACATTCAATATTGAACAATAACACCAAGTTGCATACTGTTCTGTATTGCAGATGAAGCCTTGCTAATGTTATAAACAGTGTTTTGTGAATTGAAACAGCACTCCTCAAATGAAATAATACCTTCCTGTTTATGTTTAGCCCTTACTCACAATATGTAATATAATTAGGAAATAAGGGAAAACATAGTTAGAAATGGTACATGGGAATTTCAGCATACCTAGGTTAAAATATGGTGAGAATAAAAATGAAGGAAATGTGAAATGGATTGTCATAAGACAAAATATAAAGCATATAAGAGGGGGGAGGGAGGGGAGAAATAAACCACTTTAGTGTCAATTTTATGTTCAGGCTATAGTTGAAAGTATTGCATTTATCTTTTATCAAATTCAACTAATAGGTAACAGTTGCTGCAACAATTTCGTAAAAGAAACAAAATGAAAAACTGCAAAGAAAAATTTGTCCTTCCCTCAAAGATGTAATTCCATTTACATCTAAGAATTATTCATTTTTAAAGCCAAATAAGCTACAAGTAAGTTGATGGGTATTAATTATGCCAGGTAGAAAATGAGCATTTATAAATGACAGTACCAACCACGTCCGGGCAGCCCACCAAGGTCCGTGTCCTGTAATTTTAAGTGTTCATCTGTTCTGAGTCTGCAACAGACTCCTATGGTAGCACAAAATATACATTGAACCAGTGTGTGTCATGCAATGTTTAAAGCCATGGGCTGGAGGCTCTGGTGTAACTCCAGGGCAGCCAGTGGAATTACATCATTAAAAAGCAAGACATTTTTGTCTATTCAGGAGCTTTCACGCACATAAGTAAGCAGGTCATGCTATGGCTGGAGGCAAACATTGACAACAGTCCTGGAAAAATGTATGTTGAGAGTTTAATACTTCTATATGCTTGTCTAACAAAATACACTTAAGCAAGTGGTATAAGCATTTCACTAAATCGGAGCTTAATGCTAAGCATATTAACGATCCTATATTAGTAAATATTTTAAGTGTTTTGCTGAATCAGCTCTGAATACAAGCTTGTGCTTATACGACTAGAGCATTGATTCCAATTTTTTTGTGTAAGTTTAAAAAAATAGTTTGCACTTGAGTTGTACTGAGAACGTTTTCAACAGTCATGTTGAAGCGTTTTGAAATGCTGAAGCCAAAAATAAGAATCTACAAGCAGTTCTCCTGCCATTTAAACTGCAGTCAGTGAAAATATTTATTTGAATAAGCTTATGCTATTTATAAGATTCGTATTACCGTATTGTCCTGTTAATCCAAGGAAAATAGAAGCGCAGCTATCTGTGGAACATATATACAAACTTTTGTACCACATTGTTGTAATCAACAAGTATAGAATCATAGAATGTGTATGAAAGATGCAGTTGATATCAATCAGCCAATTAGCTGTATTCATTTAAGGAAGCAGCTTGACCAAATTAGTATCTCACAGAATTTTATTTCTTTTAATTAGTTCTTTCTGGAATTCTTCATGTTCATCTCTTATTCACATTGAAAATGCTTCATGTGCTTCTTATGGTAAGACTGATATTTCAGTTGTTATAACAAACATTAGGGGCCAAAATCCTGTCAGACTCAGACTTCCAAAGTGTTTTGGGAGTCTGATTGCATCCTCTTCTACCTGTTGCTACTGGATGACTGGGGAAGTTACTACCTCTACTCATTCCTGCTATCTGCTGCACTTTAGATTCTTTAAATGTGCCACGAGAGTTGATCTTGGCAGCATCCCACCCTGTTCACCTTGTCAAAAATGGCTGGAGAAGTAAAGATTACACAAGTTAGTTGAACATTTCTGGAAATCCTGTAGCTTTCCTACCTGCATCTTCAAGCATTGAAAGCCTTTGTAAACTTAAACGTAGGGTTTTTTTGTTTGTTTTCATCTGCTGTTATCTTATCATAGAATCATAGAATGCTTTAGATTGGAAGGGACCTTGAAGATCATCTTGTTCCAATCCCCCTGCTGTGGGCAAGAACACCTCCCACTAGACCAGGTTGCCCAAAGCCCCGTCCAGCCTGGCTTTGAATACTTCCAGGGAGGGGGCATCCACAACCTCTCTGGGCAACCTGTTCCAGTGTCTCACCACCCTCACAGTGAAGAATTTCTTCCTTATATCTAGTCTAAATCTACCCTCTTTCAGTTTATATCCATTACCCCTTGTCCTGTCATTATCTATCCTTGTAAAAGGTCCCTCCCCAGCTTTCCTGTAGGTCCCCTTCAGGTACTGGAAGGCTGCTATCAGGTCCCCCCGCAGCCTTCTCTTCTCCAGGCTGAAGAGCCCCATCTCTCTCAGCCTGTTCTCATAGGGCAGGTGCTCCAGCCCTCTGATCATCTTCATGGCCCTTCTCTGGACCCACTCCAACAGTGCAACATTCTTCTTGTGTTGGGGGCCTCAGAACTGGATGCAGTACTCCAGGTGAGGTCTCACGAGAGCAGAGTAGAGGGGCAGAATCATCTCTTTTGACCTGCTGGCCATGCTTTTCCTGATGCAGCCCAGGATCCGGTTGGCCTTCTGAGCTGCAAGCTCACACTATTGGCTCGTGTTGAGTTTCTCATCAACACACACTCCCAAATCCTTCTCCTTGGGACTGCTCTCAAGACATTATCCACCCAACTTGTATTTATGCTTGGGATTGCTCTGACCTGGGTGCAGGGCCTTGCACTTGGCTTTGTTGAACTTCATGAGGTTGGCATGGGCCCACCTCTCAAGCCTGTCCAGGTCTCTCTGGATGGCATCCCTTCCCTCTGGCATGTCAACTGCACCACACAGCCTGGCATCATCTGCAAACTTGCTGAGGGTGCACTTGATCCCACTGTCCATGTCACCGACAAAGATGTTAAACAGTACTGGTCCCTGATGAACACCACTCATCACCAGTCTCCATTCGTTCATTGAGCTATTGACCACAACTCTCTGAGTGCGACCATCCAGCCAATTCCTTATCCAGCAAATAGTTTGTCCATCAAACCCATGTTTATCCAGTTTATGAACCAGGATGTCATATGGGACAGTGTCAAATGCCTTGCACGCATCCAAGGGTAGATGACGTCGGTTGCTCTCCCTTTATCCACTGATGCTGTAACTCCATCATAAAAGGCCACTAGATTTGTCAGGCATAATTTGCCCTTGTTGAAGTCATGTTGGTTACCACCAGTCACCTCGTCTCGATTTTCCACCTCCCTTACTAGAGCCTTAAGGAGGATCTGCTCCATGATCTTGCTTGAACTGGTTGTTTTAGTTAAACTTGATTGAAGTTTGAACAGACTGAAGCTGATCCTTGCACTTTACTTTGTTCAATAAACAGTGAAAAAGGGAGCATGAGGAATCAAAATCCATCTAAAAATTTTTTCATATTAGTCACAAAATTCTTTAATAAAGATACAAATAGTACAAAGGATAGCAATAAAATAAGAATTACAGACATTGTTGCATATCATCTTCGTAGAAAGCACAAAGGTAATACTTCATCTGAAATATCGTGGTGGTCTCTCTTATTTTTTAGACAATGTTGAAGTCCAAGTGTTATCTTCTGTTTTGCCCTGTTTTATATAGAGTGCAGAGGCCCAGAAGTAAGAGGTGATAAAATGATGTTGCTACCATTTGAAATTAAATGAGGTTGAGTCGGCAAGATAGAGAGCTTAATATTTAGCAGATATGATAAATAGGAGTATTCATAGCAAAGTAATGTATTGAAATATGCAAAAATCCCAAACTTGGAAGGTACATTCAGTGTTTTGAAATGTTTGTGAAGAATAACATGTTTAGTTAGAACTTCTTCCAGATATAGGCTACACCACAAATAGGTGAGCTCTATTGTTTTATCCCACCACTGCAGTGTATCTGGTGTCAAGTTGGTACGAAAAGACTGGGCAAGTAGGGAAGGAAGGTACTTGTGAAGATGAGAAGTTTTAGAGCAAGATTGCACAGTAATGGAGTTGTTACTCTCTGACATCTGCAGATGATGGTGGCTTATGGTGTCTTGTGTTCCCACTAAGAAACTGATCTTCAGCTATCACAACGAGGCTTAAATAGTGATGAGAAAACAAGCTATTTAGACTCTCAGTTACTAGTACAAATGTGGTCACAGATTTTTTTGTCTGAAATAAAGACTTGGGTTGAAATGATCCTAACAGATTTTAGTCCAAGAAGGAACGTAACACGCTAGTCCTTGGAAAGTAAATGTGTTTCAGAAGAACATAGTAAAAACTTTTCCATGTCTAGAAAACCTTCCAAAAATGCTGTCCTAGTTTCTAACAGAAGTTATGCTTCTCGTAGTGTCTAGTATGAATTTATCTTGTACCTCCGAGATACTGATAACATCCTGGCAATGTTGAGCGGAGCCGAGGACATAACTCACTTCCGCATTCCTCTGCCAGTGAAACAGTTAAGGGGGGCATAAGGAGCTGGGAACTGGGAGGGGACAGGACCAGGGCAGCTGACCCAAATTGACCAAGGAGCTATTCCATCCCATATAACATCATGTGATTGGTTTGTTGCGTTTCCGGGTTCCGTTCATTACGGAAGGGGCTAGCCGGGAGGAAGGGTCACCAGTGGCTGTGAGCCCTTGCTCTGCGTATCCTCTTTGTGTGTATATATATATATAT